>QJSC01006446.1:265063-418345 GCA_003697955.1 Calidris pygmaea
CCCCTCTCCCCATCCCCACGGCAAAGCTGGGCTCGGGAAGGGAGCTGCGGGCGCCCCATCCCACAGCCGGACAGACATGGAGCACCATATGGGAGAAGAGAAATCGGTACCTACCCCTTCGGCTGCTGGGCTTGCCCGGCCCAGGCGGTGGCTAGTGGGAGGCCGACATGGACCACGCTCCCTCCATCCTCCATACGGAGAAGGCGTAACTCAGCCTCTCGTGAGCCACATAACTGCAGCTTGTCATCTTACTGTCCATCTCGTCGCTCTGTAGCACCTGGTAGAGGAAGTCTATATACCGCGCCGCCAACTTGAGGGTCTGGATTTTACTGAGTTTGTCGGAGGGCAAAGTGGGGATGATTTTCCTCAAGGCAGCAAAAGCTTCATTGAGCGACTGAGTCCTCTGCCTCTCTCTGACATTGGCCAGGATCCTCTGGCTCTGAAGTTCTTCATAAGATTGGGAGCTGGGACTGGACTTTTTCCCCCTCTTCCCTGGGTTGGGGCTGCCATCTTCACTGGACTTCTTACTGTATCTTCTCTTCCTGCCAAATCTCTTTGGCTGCCTTTCCAGCTCCTCTTCACTGGTCCCCAAGCTATCCACAGGGGAAACAGGAGAACTGGAGCTTTCTTCCATGCTTTCTGCAAGAAGGGGAGGGGAAGAGACTTTCCCCCCCTCCTTATGTTATGTGAGTGTGCGTGTGTCTTAAATATGCTTTAAATTCCTGAGACAGATCCTTTGGAAAAACAGGAGGGCTTTTTTTTTTTTCTTTTTTTTTTTTTTTTTTTTTTTGCTGACCAAACGTTTTCCAGGTTGCTTGAAGGGTTCTTATTTCAAGGACCGAGGTTGTGCAAAAAACTGAGGTCTTGAAGAGAGGAAGTTATTCTAACTTTTTGGAAACTTTAGCTGAGCTCCGTTGCTAAATAGTTGTCAGAAGTGAGGGAGGTGCGGGGCTCCCTTCTGATTGGCCGGCCAGGTCAGTGGGAGGAAAGCTTTTCCCCTGCTAAACTTTCACAGTTTTATGTTACACTTAACTAAAATCTTGGGAATGCACCTCGAATAAAAGATAGCCGGTGACCACCCTCTGCCACGACCCCCGCCGTTCCCACAGGCGCTGGATTTGCAGCACCCTTCCAGGGTCACCTCCCCCTGTCGGGGTGCATTTTTGGGGTGCTTTTCTGCTTGCTGAGCGCTTGCAGGCAACATCCCAGCCCGTGCTGCCCAGGGTCCTGCTCCCAACTGCACAACCTTGCCTAAATCGGGGTGCGGGGTGTGCAAGCTCTTGCACGTCCAAGAAGCGCCCCATTTTTGCAAAATAGTGCCCCGTTTTTGCGCTCCTCGGTGCTGGGGGTCTTGCAAACCTCCTGCTGCCACTTTGGGAGCTGCCTCTCACGGTACCCTGCTCCCCGAACCCCCTGCCCTGCAGAGATAGGGTAGGGACCCACCTCGGGGTGGCAGAAGTCCCCTGGGGCACAATGAGCTGCGTGAAGGGTGGAGGTTTGGGGGGCAGCTGGGGGAAGCCCCTTCAAGGCCCCAACATGTGGGGGGCATGGAAAGACCTTCCTGGACTATAACCCAGTGGAGCCCAAAATATGGGCCATCTGGAAAGCAGCTAATAGTTTGTAGGAACACCCCCACCACCCCATTAAATACTAAATAGTATTTTCTGGGGAAGCAAGAGCCGGGGTGGGTAGGAGGACCTCTTCTCCTCCAGAATATCCTGCTGTTGAAATCGTGGTATCCCAGCACATGAAAAGAAGCTCCAGGGTTTCTGATATATCAACCAGAAGATGATGGATCTATTTTTCCTCTCCATCACACCAGGGAAAATGCGGGAAAAACCCTGCTTGATTCCGTGGAGCTAAGGCTGAGCAAAATCAGATCTGGACCTCTGATTTCAGCTACAGTCCAAATTGCAGGAACAGACGCATTCTTAAGCAGCAAAGATCATGTTTTCAATACAGAGCAGGAAAATAAAATAATAATAAAAATAAATAAGATAAACTGGTAAAATGTAGATGTTGAATCAGAGGAATTAGTTTGGAGTGGACTTCTTTGCAAAATTTTCCAGTAGATATCAACACTCATTAATGGAAAAAATAATGTCTGGTTTGATTGGAAAGTGTTCCTTGGTAGAGTAAGGAATTTTGGCTTACCAGGGGCTGACTCCACTACTGGTAGGTAATGTTTATAGTGGAAAGACTTCCCCAGGCAGCCCCTGGGGAGGGCCTGTGTTTGCTTTCAAAAGGAAAGGTTTTCAGGTGCAGCACAGAAGTCGGAAAGTGAGGCAGTACTGCAAATAGATTTTTAATCCAATTTAAGACCCTGGCGAGTCGGAGAGGACGGGTGCCTCTGCTTCTTGCACCCCCCAGCCAGGTTTCCAGGAGGGCTCAGGGCTGGTGGCTGGGGCTGAGGGTTGGCCACTGCTTTTGCATCTGTGACCTGGAGGTCCGTGAGTCCAGGGGGCTTGGGAGGGTGTCTGCCAGCCCTGCGAACCCACGGGCAGATACCACCCTCAGCTGAGTGAGCGCAAGTGACATTTATACCGTGGAACCCCGAGTCACAGCCTGTCCCCTCAAGCGAACTGAACTGCTGTGAAACTGAGCCTCCGAGGGCAGAACACACCGCATCGAGGGGTATTTGCTCTGCATCTCCAAGCATCAAGAGAAGCCGTGGCTTGAAAACCGGAGGGGGCACCTCTGCTCTCCAGCTTCAAAGAGCACGATTTTCCCCGGCAAACAAGCTCCCTGTAACAGCCCCGGCGCCTCCCCCTGCTCCCGACCACGTTTGTGGTGGTAAGCTGCCCTGGATTTGCAGGGATGTGGGGAGCACGGGCAGGTGGTTGGGCTGACGGGGTTAGCACTGCCCAAAGGTGCTGTAGGTGCCCTCAAAAGGCTCCTCGGGGAGGGAGCAGAGCCGCGTTTTGGTCCATGTTTGAGAGCACCAGAAGTAAGGGGAGCAGATCCCAGCTTGAGAGAGCGAGCAGAGATGCTTGTTGCTGCCTCTCCTTTCCCCCTGCCCTGCCAAGGGGTGTTAATATTTATTCTGCATCTTCCTTTTGCCTTACCACGACCGCTGAAGGCAGGACTTGATTCCCCTGGGTGGGAGGTGTTCCCATGAGGTGGGAACCTCTGGGGGTTGGAGACAGAGGGGCTTTAGCGGGGGGTGCTCCCTGTGAAAATTAATCTCAAAACGCCCAGTTCTCAGCTGGAACAGGCATTTTGCTTTGGTGATAACTACTGGGCCATCCCACCCAAGCGCAGCGGGAGACACACAGGTCCTGGGCACCGCGCCGGAGAGACCATGGAAAAAGGATGGTGCCACGTGGCGTGGTCCTGGTCCCGCCGAGCTGCTGCCACACATCTCATGGTGTTCAGGCTGTGCCTCTCCTCTCCGGACGGCACGGTGCAGAGGGGGAGTGGGCTCCCGTGGCAGGGCAGCCCCTCTCTGCCCCGAGTGCCATGGCTATATTAAATAAATAAATGATCAGTCCCAGCCCCCCTGCCTGGCTTCTGAGAACGAGCCCGGAAGAGTGTTTGCACGACAAGGCAAGGCAGGATTTCTCCCTAAGGAGGCTGTTGCAGGGCGTAACCTCCAAATGTGCAAAGCTTTTTAGTATCAGGCAGGCTTCGTTAAGGGGAAATTTATGGTGAAACTCGGCCGTGTGATAATGATGAAGTCTGTAAGCCCGACTGCGAGGAGCATCGCTCCAGAGCTGCTGTGTATGGGTGTACTCTTTACAGCTGCTGAGTCCCCTAGCAGTAGTTAATGCCAGAGCTAAGTAACGGTGTTGACGATACCGCAAATATCTCCCCTTGTAGGAGACCAAAGGCACGGTCTAGGGGCAGGCAGACTCAGGTGAAATGTGGCCTGGCTCCCCCGAAGGAAGAGGGAGTTGGAGAGATTTTTAAGAGAGCCACATGGTAATGAAGGTACCACTGGCCAAGCAGTGGATGCATCCTTCCTGCTACTGCGGCAGGGTGGGAGAGAGGTTGTGGAATACAAACTGTGACATAAAAATTAATTTTGGCGGAAGTTTAATGTGACATCTACTACGATGCTGCTGCCGTTTCACTGCCATCACCAGCTTCCTAAAATTTCTAAATTAGAGGAAAGCAATGAACACGTACTGGCCTTTCGGTACAGTGCTTATTCATTGCCAGAAACCAGTGGTTGGTTGTCCCCCCCTGGCTGGGCTTGGCCAACACCCCGCAGCCCCTCTGCGCCGTGGGGGAGAGCACTTGGGGTTTCACCCCCTCTTCCTTCTGCCTGCAGTAGTAAGTGGGGAAAGGCTGGGTGTCTTGGCAGTACAGGCGATGGCATTTCCACATGTTCAGCCTGCTCTCCCAGCTCCTCTCTGGTGCGGCGCACAAACCTCTGGAGCAAACTGAAAGAAGAAGAAACAGCAAAACGTCGTGTTTTCTGCCACCCTCCCTCCCACTCCCCACTGCTCTAGAGAAAAGCATCGTCTCTCTTTTCAGAAATGTCCCCGTTGCAAATCGCATCCGATGTTGAACAGCCTCTGCCGTAGCCAGGTGTAGTGGAGGTTTTTTTTGCCTTGCCTTTGGTAGGACTTAGGAGATAATTCCCTCGTGCTTTTGTGGGGGCAGCCGCTAAATGTGGTCGAGCCTGTGCATCTTCCGTGTGCTGCCTTTACAGAGGCAGTCGTGTCTCGCCTTGCACTTCTGCTTTGGGGGCTTTGTTTCCCCTTATTCCTCGTGTTGCACCACAGCCGCGGCCGGCGGATGTCTCCCGATGCACTGACCCTGCGGTGAGGAGTCTGTAATCAAAAGCAAAAGAGCAGCGAGCCAGCAGCGCAGATAAGAGGCAGGAGGTAAGGAGAGCCAGGCTTTAAGGGATAAGACGGTTGGAGCGGAGCACGGTTTCAAAGTAATTGGATACGCTAACGTTGGAGTTCTGCGCAGGAATGTACATCTGTTTCTGAACTGTTACCAGCTGATGTGCCCGCTCTTCCTTTCTGCTTCCTCCGTTATAAACGCCCAGAGCAGCAGACACGAGCAAAGGGGAGGCTGACCCGGGGACAACGAGTCCTGTTGCTTGCTAATCCCGCCAATAAATGCAGTCAAGGTCAAGGCATGCTTTTGATTTGCAAAGGCGTTGCTGGGGCAGCTGGGTGTATCGATGGCTGCCCCGCGGGGAGCAAGGTGGCAGCTTCTCCCCGTGATGGTTAGGTGGCTCTGTCTGGCTTCCTCATCTTTGCGCTTGGGGAGGTGGGAAATATGGGTCTTTGTCGGGGAGACTTCACAGGAGAGTTACAGAAAAGAGAGGACTTGGGGATTTTCCAAGCAGATGACTCTTTCACCTGAGAAAGCCCCACAGGCCCTTTATGAAGGTGGTAGCTCCATCCAAGCTTTGACCAAGCCAGGTGTGAATTGCAAGGGCCGTTTTTCCAGACCTTGCATTATTCACGGTGTAAAATGCCAGGACAAACTGTCTACAGTGTAATAATGATTAATGCATTTTTCAAATAACTTTCAAAAAAACCCACTCTGAATCAGATTACGAAAATGCAGTGTAACTCACAGGTTTTCTAACTGTGGCCCAGATTCTGTGATGTACTAGAGGATGCCTTGGAGTCCCACTACATCTACATCTGAGTCCCACTACATCTACATCTGAGTCCCACTAACTTCTGTGGGACATAGGCAGATGTTTAAAGTTAAATGTGCCAAATTCAGGCTTGAATTTCTGATCTGAACCCCCTCTGAAACAAGAAGAGAGATCTTCAGTGGCTTCAACAAGTTTTGGATTGCGTCTTGAGCATTTAGCTGTTGGAAGAACCAGTTCACATCTCCTGGTCATCCAAGCTCTGTTGTGAGTAGGCAAAGGATGACGTAGACCAGACACAGTTCTGCCTTGAATGCTGGGAGCACTGTTTCAAGTCTGATTGTTGATTGCTGGCAAGATTAGAAATCCATGTAATTTCTCATGTCAGTACCGTTGGGAAGATATGTCCTGCTGTAGGAAGAAACCAAAAAGCAGTGGCATTGCAATTGTGGATTCTATTTTTAATGATAGCGTAAAGCAAAAAGAATTGGCATTTGGGGGAGTAAAAAGTAGTAGCTATCATGATTCCAAAAATAACATTTCTATTATAGATCATTTACCCAAGGCCACCACTAATTGTAGATTTGAGCAGAATGTCTCCTTGGGAATCCACAGGGAAGACAGATTTTTTTCCCTCTTTTTTTTTTGGAAGGTGTAATATTAATTACGGCTGCAGCAGTAGTAACTGTAACTTAAAACCTGGGCTAGGAAAAATGAAAATATTGTTTCATGAACTGGAAAATCAAAGCCTGTGAGGTATTTTGTTCTCCTTGCCTTTTCCTCCCTGATCTCCAGCCACATTAAGCTGCGGAGGAAGGGCTTCCCAACAACATCAAGGAGAATCCAAAACCAGTCTGGCTGTTCAAACAGCATTTTGACACTTTTGGGAAGGGTCAGGCTTCTGTTCATTTTTTGGACAGCAACACACAGTTCAAGGCAGGTATATTCAAAATAACATCAAGTTTGGCTCCTAGTTTTTTAGCATTACTTGTCAGTTCTCCATCTCCAGATGGAGGACTGTTTCTGCTGAGGAGCCAGGGCTTGCTCCTGCGATGAAACTGGTTTTTAGCAGTGCAAGAGCAGTCAGTGGTCTGGAAAGGATTTGGCCAGGCTGACTCTAGTGACACTGATGAGAGGTCATGGCCATGGAGAGAGGGACCGTTCTTTCTTGGGCCCCTTGGTGGATCCTCTCCCTGTGGATCACAAAACAGGTCTGCAGAAGTTGATGGCCTCAGGTCAGTCATCTTTAATCTGTGAAGCCCCAGAAACAATGTAACGGAAGGCACTGATGCAATAAAGCCCATTCAAGGCTTGCCTTAGCTGCCTTCCCCAGCCCTCGCTGAAGGGGTCAGTAGGATCCCAGGGCGAAAACTGTTCCTGCTAGGCACAGGTTGCCTTTACAAACACCATGCTCTTCTGTCCATCTCCTGTTTGGGATCCAACCACTGACTGTAGTGGTATTTTCTTGAGCACAGTCGCCTGTGGCCTAATTACTCTTTCTACACATCTTGAAGCCCATAGTCACTCTGAATCCACACACCTGGAAGGCCCACCAAGAAAAAGTCAAAAGTACTGTTGCTTGTATTCGTGCATCTCATTATTTTTGAGGATTAACCAGGATGCTAGAGAGTTCAGTGAGCCTTGTAGTTCACGGCTTTGTCAGGGGAAAGGGTAGCAACAAGGTAGTGGAAAGCAAGGCCCTGGGAAATTATACTACTATTGAAAAAGTGGTTTTGGCCCTGGGTCCACATAATCTTTCTCAAAAAATGTTACTTTTCTCAAAGCATGTCAAATTAAATCACTTTGAAGGCTGTGTCAGGTGGATGTGTGGCACTGGTTACATGTCTCCTTGTTGTTGGCCAGATAAATGCCTCCTAACTGTACAGAAACGACCTGAAAATTTGCATGATGAATGCAAAGGCAGACCCAGAAGCATCTTTGTTTGCCTGGGTCTATCACTCGATAGACATGCTCACAGCACGGAGGGATTAATTGCCCTGAACCTTAGCCAACTAAGTTTTAACCATCGAGGCTACCTCTAGAATCTAACCACTAAGGTGCAGCATCTTGCAGTTCAGATGTTAGGTAGAGAGGAAGCCAAAATGTTGAAGTTGGACACAGATAACTGTAAGACAGCTCTGCCAGGGGAAGGCAAACCCCTGCTAGGAACTGGTTGCAAATGCTGATGGCCCCAGTGCAGCCCCAGGAACAGGTGTGGTGGAGCCCATTGGGATTCTTAGAATTGTCGGAATTTGGAAAAATCACAATTTTGAATGCCAGGGCAAAACAAAGGGAAACTTTTTAAGGTTTCTGAAGTGAGAAAAACTGAATTTTCAAGAAGAAAAGGATGGGATCAGTTAAAATAAATTATTTGTAGTCTCTCTGGCCGACTCTGAACTTTACCTTGGCTTTGGCCGGTATCTGAGCTATTCATAGTTTGTAAACCCTGGAGCCATCCTTTGCCCAGATAAAAGCGGGCAGCATCTGTTTTCATTTCTCATCCCACAGCACCTGAATTCTCCAATCATTTCTTCTAGGGTTTAAGCCATAGTTGAGGCCAGGTATCATGTTGCATATGTCTTCTGGTTAAAGGAGACTGGACAGCTCATTAGAAGCACTTGTTGAGGAGCTGTATGGGTCGCTGATGAGTGACAAGTCATTCATCATGCTCCTAGCAGTGAAAAGTCCTGCCTTTGAAGTGTTTCCGTGCCCTATCAGCCTGGTAGTGGGATCCTAAAGACGGGACCTTGGTTTCCTGTACCAAAAAGGAGGAGCCCTACTGGTTGAGTCATTGTCACTGTTGGGCCAACTCAAGCAGTTGAGTGAAACCTCCCCAGATATTCATACACTTGAAACAGGGAGCTACACCTTCTGCCTCAAAAGCTATGGAACTATTTACGAGCCAAATTGCAGCTCTTCTCCCATACCTTGATGAAAAAAACAATTGCCTATCATTTGTTTTCCATTTCTTGGAAACACTGCTCAAAAATCATAGCCACTCTTCCGTTATCATCCATCACTTTTAACCACACTTTAACTTTTTAGGTAGTTCTTTCCCAACATTGCTTCTCCATGCTTTCAGTGTGCCTTCTGTTGTTCCTACAGCAGTGGGACAAAATACGGGATCCCAGCCCTGAGGCTGCTTATTGCTTTTTTTTTCTTTTTTTTTTTTTTTTTTTTTTTTTTTTTTTTTTTTTTTTGAAGAATATGAGACCAACCCATAGCCCCAGGAGAGCTGTGGCTCCCTGTCTGTGGAGGTTGATGGTGCTGTTTAACATCTTCAGTGGTTTAGTGTATTTGCAAGAGGGTGGGACGTGGTGAGGATCCCTTCAGTATCAACTGAGAAGAGAGTTGGTTTAGATCCTTTGTGTCTTGCTTTTATGTATTTTAATGGCTTAGAAGAGGGAAGGGGTGTCACCTTGAAGAACTGGTGAATTTTCACCAAGTAGATAAAGAAAAACCTGACACAATTAGATATAGAGGGGAAAATGTTTGTTTTCTAAATAGAACAACATTTTGTGAAACAACGTTCCTAGGAAAATATGATTTATTTTGGAAAGTCAGGCACCGTAACTTTGACCATTTTACCTCTGCATATTGCAGTTTAAGTTCACTTTTGGGTCCAGGTACTTCAGTTGCCTGTTGCCTGTGCTCTGGACATCCCTGATGGACCATGGCAGCTGAGCAGAAGGGAGCTCCCTATGTCCTGTCCACAAATGGAGTGGACACAGAAAGTCAGTGTCTCGATTTGGTTTTTGATGCAGCAATGGCCGGGTACCTGCTGATCAAATTGCTTGTTATGAGCTGATTTGGTTTCACTTTGGTATTTAAGTTGATGCTGAAAGGTTGAAATCTTCCATTAAAAAAAAATGAAAATAAAAAATTGCTAAGTAGCTACACTTAAAACATCAGAAGGGACAGTCAGCCAAACCTGCTCAGCTGAGAGAGGAAATTATTTTTCTTAGACTGATTAAAAGTTCTGCTTTTCTTCTTTCTCTTTACTAACACCTGTTTAACTCAAGCACCTGAATAAACTTTGAGGAGAAAAGATAGCATTGTTAAAAACTCAACTGGACCCCAAAAGATCGAGTTCCACTTCTGAGACCCTCAGCAAATCCAGGGGAAACCAGGCTTGACATTCCTAGTGAGATCTGGGGGGAAAAAGCAGGAAAGACCCATCATTTCTTTCAAAAACAATTAGGTGAAAAAGCCTTAATCCAAACATACAAATAATCAAAAGTTAACGTTGGTAGAATTTAAAAGAAGCAACCATAAAAAGTCATCAATTACTATCATTAGTTTTGGACTGTTGTTCCAGATATATTAAGTGAATTGGTTGTTTTCTCAAGAGTAACAGCCTTTACCTACGTAGACCATATTGTCTGCTGGGACAGCATGGACCAGAGCATGAGCCTTCTGGTAGATCTGGTTGTAAATACACCACTGTATAGGCACCAAAGCTGGCGTAAAGGAACACGTGTGTAGTAGCTGAAGCACTGGAAATGAAATTATCAGGGAAACAGCTGCACCCCTCAAAGGCACAGGAAGAGCATTCCTGCAAAGCATCTGTGGATTTGCATGTGTGGTGTCAGGGAAGATGCACGTTTGGGTGCTTTAACCTCCCAAGCTTGCTGCATCCAGGAGTCAGGATATCCTTCCCTCGCTTCTATTGATGCCTTGCTCTGTTGCAAGGGTGACTTGCTCAATATTATCGTGAGCCTTACTGTGTTGGTACTAGATGGTGGGAAGCAGTGTTCCAGCAGTATTTAAAGAAGCAAGGCTCTACTTCATCTGCCCCAGCTGCCCACGTCCTACCTTTCAGCATCACAGATGAGAACTGAGTTAGAAAAATATTCCTTTTGGTGAACCTATAAGGTGCACTGCATGGCTGGATGCACCACTGCACTCTTCGTGGTGGGGGACATTTTGGTCTCTGTGGGAGAGAACAATGTCCCGTATGGTCAACTTCAAGCATATAAGTCATTGCACTCTATTTAAGGGGGTGACGCATGTGCTCGAAACTTCTTCAGGAGCACCCCAGCTTAGGAAGTGCCATGGGCAGCAGCTGCAGCCTAAGGATGTGGTCTAGCTTCCATGTTATCCAATCCTCGAATTAAAACAAATATAGTAGCTCTTCTTTACTACAAGAGCAAACACCACAACCTGTAGTGGATTGCAAAGTATCACATTTTTGTGCATTTTAGTTCAAGAGGTCCTTTAACTCACATTTAATTGTTGAAGGAGGAGAGCTATACAGCATACCTGTCCTCAGCTTGAACCTCCCCCAGCTTTTCCATTATCAGTTGAGCTTTGCATATATATATTTTTTTTTTTCTGGCATCAATACTACTGTGATGTTTCATTTCCTTCTCTTCTGCGCTTTTGGCAAAGATAAAGTTTACTGTCGGTTCCACTCTATACTCTATCAGGTGACTTAGAGTCTGATCCACAACTTGCAAAGTCAGCAAAAAACGCGGTGTTGCTCTCAGCAGGCTTTGCAGCGGCCTTTAATAATTCTGCCTTCCCAAGGGGGCTGAAGTATGGATCCAGTAGGCATTTGTCGTGTCTCAGTCTCCTAAAGGGCCAATAATTTCTTGCAATATTTTTGTAGGCCTTTGATCCATCACTATTTCTTGATTGTGCTTTGAAGACTTAATAGCACCCCATATCCCGCACTTATTAAATTCAAATTCTCCAGTTGCATTTCCCTGGAAGATACATAAAAATAACACATGGAGGAAATATAACTGGAAGATCCTTGTATAAGCTGGCTTACATTTTGTATGTGGGGAAGACACTGAAACCATTGCTTTTGCACTCGTGACAGAACCATCTGTATAATTTTGATATAGTGGAGTATATCTGAAAAAGCAATAATAGGTCGGGGAGCTGTGTGCTGGCTTCAAAGGCTCAATTTTCAGTGTGCCGCTAGGCAGACTTTCATTTAGAAAGAATTAACATTGGAGGCACCTAGCTGTAGAAGTTGCCACGGGCTCTGACAATAAATGTGTCTGGTGGGATTTTAGCGCACCTCTTCTGTAGCTCTACCGTTGCTGGGTGGTAGTTATTTCAGGGTTAGGACAAGGACGCCACTGAAGACTCCCAGAATTTCTCATCTGATTGGAAGGGAAAGCAGTGTGATAAGCCATTTTCTGGAGGATGGGAGAAAATAGGGTGAGAGAAGCGATTGATTTTGAGTGGAAACACTCTCACATCCAAGCAGGAGGAAAGAGGATCCATTAACTGCTGGAAGGACTGGGGAGGGAATCCCCAGTTTACAAGGTCCCTTTACCATCCTGCTCACATAAAAAGGCTTCTGCTCAAGAGAGACACCCTGGGGACAAGCACAGATCCACAGTGAAACTGGGGAAATACTTTCAGTCGCTCCCTGTTTTCTGGGCTCACAGCAGGAGGCAGGTGGGACATTTATGATACATTTCAGTAAAGCCACCTGATTGCTGTGCAAAGTCCCTTGCAAGCATCAAGCTACTTGCAGGCACATGAGCAGCAGTTTACTCAGACCTCACCTCTTTAAAACAATATTCTCCATTAGAAAGCTCTTCTCTCTGCCTGAGCAGGGAAAGAAGTCCGAAGAGAACAGACAACTTGGTTGCACCAAAAATAAAATGGGAGAAGAGCAGCCTTGGGCAGGGGGATGGAAACGCTTCCACTGACGTTGACTTGCCCTGGGTCAGCCTCACTATGGGAACTGTGAGATTTGGGTGGCTAATAAAGAGCCAAGGTTAAACACCACATAAGCACAAGCAGCACTTTCCAAACCTTTGGCAGGGCTGGTGGGATGCATACCTTCTAGCTTACGAGGCAAAGCCCAAATTAAAAGCTAGAAACGTCAGCGTCTCACGGCATGTTGTGCAACCAGAGCTCAGTGATATTTTGTAAGTAGAGTTGCTCCCTGGTTTGGGTATTTTGTATTTTTTTTCAGTGGGATCTGATTTTTTCATGGGACTGCATGCTGAAAAATCTGATTCAGAAAGCAAATGAAAAAAAAAAATTAGTTGGTTGAAAGTAACCAACTTGTTTTCAAGGAAAGTGAGAACTTCCTAAAGGAAGTTTTCACAAGTGTGAAAAGTTTCATTTGGGGGAAAGAAATATAGAGCAGTGCTAACTGCAAGCACTACAAAAGATGCATCCTCAGCCTGACCCCACTGATACAACAATTTTGAAAGCCCCAAGGTGTGGCTGCTCTTTAATGTAGTCTTTTTTTTTCTTTTTTTTTTTTTTTTTTCTGTACAAAGTACTTCTACGGACAAGGATGGAGGGAGTTTTTAACCTGAAAGCTTTGCAAGGTGGTGTTGCCCAGCAAAGGTGCATAGAAACATAAGGTGCAATTGAGGAGATGCATGGGACCCTGGAGAAAACAGCTTTCGTGTGATAATGGGAGCCTGCTAATAGCAGGGTGAGCTTGTTTAGTGACACTTTTGGGTCGGTCAACAAGTCAGATGTGTCCAGCTTGCCAATGCCAAAGGTCTGCCTGTCAACCCCCATGCCCCCAGGCCGTTCCTCTCAGCGCTTGGCCACCAGATGTTGGCTTTCCAGCTTGGGCACCTCTCTGCATGGCCATCTTCATTCTGCTGCGTGGCAGGAGAGCACAAACACGGAGGAATTAAATGGGATGTTTGGGTTGGTTTTTTCCCTAGTTCCCAGCGTTGTATCTGACAGCTGCTGTACAGGTTTGTCTCCCTTGCAGCGGGAAGGAGGCAGGAGGGGGCGGACGGCACTTCTCCCCCGTACACAACGGGGTAAAACGCCGTCGGGAGGACGCAGCGGGAGAAAAGTGACGCCGGTGCAGACCGATTTAGAAATTTGCAAGCAAACATCTGTCAGGCACTCAGCTCAGATGAATAACAAAATCAGACCGGAGCAGACATATGATGAAATCCTTCCATGCGGAGGGAAGGGGGGAGGGGGATGGCAATCCAACGTGTACTAATATTTTCATTATAATGCGGGGCGTATCAGTAACACGCACACGTGAAGCTATGGAAATGTGGGGTACATTGTTGTGCCATATGTTTTAAATATCATTAAGTAGGCCAGTTTTGACATATATTTGATATTCTGGCTGTTGTTGCTAGGACTGGACCAACCGATTCATATGGAATATGAATTGGCCTTGAACTCAGTCTAATCGCTGACCCAAAGAGAGTTTTGCAAAATGCATTTCTAACCTGAGAAATGATAGGCTAAGTCTTGCACTGTGGGAGGAGGGTGATTAGTCGTACACTTGACCTAGATACAAATCTCTGGGGTTAAAAATAAAGAGGCTGTTGGATAGCGGGGACCAAAACATGTCACTGATAAGATTTGTTTTCCTTTTTTTTTTTTGTTTTTGCTGGAAAACACATCTCAGACAAAAATTGTGATCATCATTTTTTGGAAGTTACAGTTTTCAATATTTTCCCCTCAGTGTTTCACAGCAAGGAGGACTAATGTAATGTTGATACGTCCATGTTTTTAATTTGGAAATTAATGTAAAACTTCCACTTTCTTTCAGATTCCCCACATTTTTTCAGGGAGCAATTAAATGTGGAAGAAGTCTTACTTCTCGTATTTTTAATACTTACCTCTTAAGAAGTAGGGAACCCCACCCAAACCCTCATTTTGAAATACTCACATAAAAGTCTCCTAAATTTAGGGGAAAACCAGAGAAATATTTCTGGGGACAAGTTCTTTCATTCGTTTAATTTGCTCCTTTTTGCTTTTCCTCTGGGAGGGTCTCCCTGTCAGCAGAGGAGCTAGAGCAGAGAAAATCAGGTTGTGGGGAACATATATATATATATATTAAATTATATTATCAAGGAATTCCTGATTCTCCCCCCACCCCACCCCTTTTTCTTTCTTTTTCCTTTTGAGAAAAAGAAGGATGAAGGAATTGGTTAGCGGGGTAGTGGGGAGCACCTCAGGCAAGACAGGTCCTCTCCCCTCTTACCCCCAACTCTTGGAAATTGAATTTACAGGGAGTTCCAAATGAAAGCACCATGCTAGGGGATTTTTTTGGGGTGGGGAAAATCTGCTCCTTTGTCTGGGCAGCCCTTTGCAGGACGTGGGCTGGGACCCGAACATCTCGCAGGGCTCCTTCCTGTTCCCACATCCATGCCAGGAATCAGACTCCGCGGGAGTATTTTGGATAACGTGTCCTGGGAAGATGGGAGCCAGAGGGGGATGGAGCTCCCTCTCACAGAATCGGCCTGAATCTGCAGCTCCAACACACCCAAGAGCACGAAAACTGGTTTCGTTGCTGGAATTGGCAGATATGTGTGTGAGGATCACAGCTGATGACTCAGAAGGTGCAGTTTTTGCAGACACTTTGCTGACTACAAAGTCACGCCGGGAGTTTGGTTTTAACCTGCAAGATCTTTATGTAAAATGCATTGCATTTCCCCAAGAGAAACGTTTGCTTTCAGATTTGCTATTCATTGGTGCCATCGGTAAATGCAGAATTAGCTCATTATTGAAGTCTAACACTTTAAGAGACTTGAAGATTTCCTAGCTCCCTGCGTGTTTTCTTTTCTTTTCTCTTCTGCTCAGGGAAATCAGTGCAAGGTAGGGGATGCAGCAGACTTGCACGTCAGTTGCTTAAACTGTGAAACTGTCTGCAAAACCTGCATTGCCTGCAGAACAGAAAAGGAGAGGAAAGAGTCCATCACCCTGATTTTGGGGGCTTTTGATTGATCAGTTGGGCTGCTCAATAAGAACATTTTCTGCTGCTCCTCTTTGCTGGGGCTGCTTGCATTTCATTTCACTTCACGGGTTAGCGTTGGCTGCAGAAAGCAGAGAGAGACAGAATTTGTGGGCACTTCTTTGTACAATGGCTTTCTTTTGGGCAAAACCGAGGAAATATAGGATGGGCCAAATTGCACCGATCCAGTGAAAATTCTGGGTGGCCTCCTGGGAGCCATTAGTGCTTTTCACTGATTTATTCAAATGGTCAAAAGTTTAATGCCAAGAGGGACGTCTGATCGCTTTGACCTCCTGTTTGTTTATGGCAGGCTGGAACACTTTGGCCAGACACCTATGTGGAGTCCATTGACACGTTTGCCTAAAACTTGACACTCCCTACCTCTCTCTTTCACCTTTCCTTTTCAACTTTACCTACTTTTTTTTTCCTGTATTACTTTTCCTTTTAATCCTCTAAACAATACCCTTCAGCAAGGTCCCTAGCAAACAATTGCGTGTCTGCCACGGTGGAGATGTTTCTCTCGGCCCCATCTTGAGCCACTGCACAGTCCACAATTGCATTTCAGTTCACTTACCAGATTGGACAAGAGCAACCCTGTCTCCTTCACTGCAGTGACTCATAAGGACAAGTTATTAAGATATTAAGTCCCAGGACCAAGGCCAAGAGAGTTCAGACACTGCCTCCATCACTGTTGCCGTCTCCGTCCTTCTCCATGGTGTGTTTACGTATCAGCTGGAAATTTCCTAAATAAGCTGATTCTAACCATCAACAAATACCATTCAGATAATGCACATTTCATGGTAGTTTCTAGTATTCTGCTTACAGGAGGATATAAAAACTTCTTTTGTTATAATATAGCCTCCTTGGCAGCTTGTAACTCAGTGGGAAAGGCTCTGGATTCCTGGAGGAGTGCACTGTGTCAGCAATTTAGGGTATTTCAGGGAGTGTGAGGCCTCACTGGGGAAAAAAGGAAAGCCCGAGGAAAAACTCTGCACTCCTTTTAAGATTAATCAGTGATCAAATTAGGTCAAAAATCAAAAAGTGCAAGTAAGGGGCGTGAAAAGATGTTCTCTCTCTCAGCGGACCTGGTGGGCTTTCACAGGAAGCGGGAGCACTTCCAGCCATCTCCTGAATGTGCGTCGGTGCCATATTTCAATTCAAAGTGGAAATTCAAGATTTCCACGCACAGGTCTCTCAGGGCTTTTGTTAGCTGAGCGAGGTGGCGTCAGAGGTAGCCCCCATCCCTGGGTGGGCGCACCCCGACAGCCGAGCAACATCCCACACTGAAGGTGCAAGGCCACTTGGGGGGCTTCTGTGGTCTACCTCTTATGGTCTATGGCCTCTCTGAGACAGGCGTAAAGGTGTCCCCCGCCAGGATTTCTTCTATCCAGGGGAGTTACTATCCTCTGTTTTCCTGAAGAACCTTTGTCTTTTCAATGGAGATTTTTTTTTTTTTTTTTTCTGAATGCAGGCTATCCAACCAAAAGCTTCAAATAGGATAAAGTTTCCTAGTGAAGCTATTTCTCCGCACCCACCTGGCCTTTCTGCACTCTCAAAAGTTTTTCTGGAAGGGATCTGCTTTCCTTAGAAATTTAATTTAATCTTTAATAGTATCTATAAAGGTTGAGGGAGGAGGTAAATTTTTTTTAAAATTTGGAACCATTGCAAACCTATAATTTTCACTGAAAATCTAACCCTCAACAAATTCTGTGTTTTGGGTGGAAAATTTTGACTGGGGCAGTTTTGAGACTTTTTTTCTTTTTTAAAAAAAATTTAAATTATAAATCCACACGGAGCCCTATTCTCTGCTTTATTTACTCAGACTATCTCGTTAAAAAAATAGAGGGAATTCATGTACTCAGTCATGAAAGGCATCATATAATTTTTCTAATGATTTTTCAAGAGAATGGCTTAAATTTTAGTACCTCACTGGGAAAAAAAAAAAAATACAAAGGCTTTTTCGTCTTACTTCTTATTCCCATTATGCTACTCTGCCCAGAAAAAGTGTCTTTTCAGACCAGGGCTGGAGGTTTGTTGGGACAGCTGTTGTGTGTGTCCAGTATGGTGGAAATGGTGCTAAAGGAGAAAACCTTTCATAGAAGTTGAAAGCTGTAAGTGGTTTTGTTTTAACATTTCTTGTGCTTTTTCTTCCACTTGTGGCTTGTTGGGTGGGTGCACCTTGGACACTGCTCTCTTTTGCTCTGAGATGCATAGTTCTTCCACGTGATACTTGGAAGTGGGAAAGAGGCAGGTGATCCCTGCTCTGAATATCAAGTTGAAAAGGAGCTTGAAATGGCTTTAAAAGGTGGAAGAAAAGCCTGGGAGCCGCACTTATGATGGAGCTCCCTTCCAGGGGCCTTCCCAGCCCCCTGCAAGAACTAAACTCCTTGGGAAAATGTGCTCACGGCTTGCTGTTGTTGTTTTTTAGCTGCCATATTAAAAATGAAAGAGAAAGAACCTCCAAAATATTTATTTTTCTATAAGGGGCCTTCTTTCAACAACAACAACAAAAAAGACAATTCAAAGGAATATTTCAGCCAGCTGTTTTTAATTAACTCATGTGATCAGCTGGTGGAAGAATTAAATTAGAGTTGCTTGATTTTATTATGGGTCCATATTATCTACAGACCAACAAAGGTAAGAGGCAAAGCCTCCATGCAGGGGCCAGATCCAGAGCATTCTGGAGACTTGGAAAGTCCCTCTATCTCCCAGCATCTTTCAACTGGGCTCACTGGTAATTTGAAATGTCTCTCCATTTATCAGGTGCGTATCTTGAACGGAGCATATTCTACATGAATTTATTTTTAATCTTGCACTGTGGTTCAATGGGCTGATTGGCGAAGGGGCTTTATAGACCCAACGTGTGCGCTTTTTTTGGAAGATAATTACACGAGTTCAAAGTCTCGTCAGCCAATCGTATTTTGGTATTCATGCAAGCTGTTTCATAATGCTGTTTTGAACCCTGTTGGTGGCATAATTAAGATTTAATTAAATACAGGAATAGAAACATGTTGTTCATTTGACCATCTGTAAGTCAATGACTACAGTGGTTTTCTAAGTTTCTACGCTACATGCTGTTAGTGAGTGTTTCATATTATTTTCCATCTCCCCAACCATGCTTGCACGTTTTCAGAGCCACTGAAGAGCCAAAGCAGATATAATCTGGTGTTGATGATCAGCTCTTTCTGTTGTTCTTAGCTATTGATTGTATTGGGCAAAGTCGAACTTTTCAAGTGTAGCAAGAGCTGCTAAGATAACGGGGAATGGGCACGCCAAAGAAACGGTAGCTTAAGCTAAAGATAAAAATAAAAAAAAGGGGGTAAACTTTTTTCCCTGTGTTTTTTTGATGGTTGAATTTCCAAGCCAGCAGCACCCAGGCTACAACAACAATAATAACAATAATTAATGATAATTAGTAATAATGTAGATACTTGTATTTTTCTCAAAGTCTTCCTACAACATCTAGCATGAAGCAGCCTTAGTCTCAGCTGCGGGACAGATAGGACAGTGGTGTTCAAACTGTGGCAATAATCAAATACCCAAAGCGCACATCAGGGCCCCAGAGTACCTGCTTCTACACAAACCAGAGTTCAGAAAACGTTTAGCTGATGTGCCCCAAATATGCATTTTTTGTTTTGACAAAAACTATTTGTGAGTTGGTGTTGAATATAAGTCAGATTTAACTGAAACGGGTGGGTTTTCCCTAATTAAAAGTGGTTTTTTGCTGAAACCTTATAAGGGAAATGTTTTGATTTCAACAAGGTATTATGAGACTAAATGTTGCTTTTAAATCATGCAAAATTAACCCCAAGCCAAAACTGAAACATTTTGTTTCAGATACAATGACGTATCGTGTTTGATCTAAACATTTATTTCCCTACTCTTTTCTGATTTAAGGGACAGAAGAAAAAAATGTTTGAGTTAACTCAAACAATATTTATGCTTTCTTGAATTTCTCTTGGGGGGAAGAAAGAGGTGGGTTCAACCACCTACCCCCGAAATACATGCTTTACAAAGCTCTTGCTGAAGCACCTAGAAAAGCATAGAAGAGGAATTTGCGTTTCCTCCTGTTGATTCCCTGTTTTACAGTCTTCCAAAATAGGTTATACATTTTCTTTTCTCACAATACAGCTTTTAAAATTAGAATTTTAATTCATTCAATTAATTCATTTTTCTATATTTAAATGCCTTTTATTTATTGTTTTCACTCAAGTTTTTTTTTTTTGTTTTCTGCTTTGGGGCAGAGATGAGGGTGACTGATCAGTTTAGCAACATTAGAAGGATACTTTCAAAAATTTTTAAAAACATTTCAGAAAGTGAACATTTCCAGAATGGGGTGGGGGGGAGATAAGTGGAAAAATACTGGTGGTTTATTTCAGCCTCAACAGAAATGGATCCATGTGCTTTCACTGTCATGATCTTGACAGACCCAGGAGTTTGCTTCAATCCTTTACAGCACTGTTGTTGCTAACGATGCTCTCTCGTGAGCATGTAAAGGACATGTCCATACCGTCTCCTCTGACTCTTAATTTATTGCAGTTTCCATGAATTTTCAGAGCTTCAGAAATTACTACTAGTTGCCCTATTCTTCCACCTGACTCCAGCTGCTTGCTAGGTGATTTGGAGGTGGGGAGTGGTTCCTGGTGCATCAAAGCTCACCGATGGGCGTCTTGGTCCCCACAGTTGTGGAGCGGTAACAGCAGCCCTGTGATCCCCATTTCCAAACCAACTCTCCTCTTCTCTTGCTGCAACATGCCCCAACTATCTCTGGCTCTGCTGCTCTTCTTTGTCCCTTTCTCCCCATCCACATCCCATTGTGGAGAGCTCACAGCTCCCCGGGCATCACCAGGTTTGGGCAACAGGCAACAGGTAGCTCCAGGGAGCTGCAGGAAGGGGGCTCTTAGCACTTGTCTGCTCTTGAGACTCAAGGACATTGCTGAAAGGAGGATCTAATGTATCATGGAGTAACTTTCATTCTTATGCCCATCCCCTATTTTAATGACATTTGAAAGTCCATGCTGGTTTCGGTTCCACTCTGTGGAAAGCCCTGGGATTTTGCAGGTGTTAGGACAGCAGGAGTTTTTAAATGATTTGCACTCTGTCTCCGCTCCTGTTGAAACCACTGGTCGAGGTCTTGCTAACATTGCTGGGCTCCACACCGAGCGCTTTGGAAAAATCCCACCTTTGTTTCAAAAAGTGCAGCTTGTGCTAAAAATGAGCAAAAAACAAAAAAGGTCCATTTTGCAGCTGCGTGCCTCTTCTCTGCAGCCGATGAGCGGACGGCACGTCGCTCGCCTCCAGCTCTGGTTTCCAGCAGGCAGGAATCTGGCTCAGCGCGCGGTACCCAACATGCTGCCGGACCCACGCTGAGATGCACGGTGGGGATGGACGTGAAGTCAAGAAGCTTTGACATTCCCGAAACCCTGAAGGCGCTACCTCCTCGCCAGAGTGCCTCAGGAATGAGCAAACCTATGGGAAACGCAGCAGCAGCCCATAAACACCTGAAGTCATTTTCAAAGGGCAGATATATAAACTGACGTATTACTATTGCGCAATGATACCTGTAATTTATTTCAAGAGAGCAGCCTAACATTTGAATATTATTTCACTTTTTAATACCTTTTAATTTAAAACAAAATCACAGCGCATGAATATTTCGTGTCCTCGGGGTAGAGCTTAGCTACGTCTCGTTGCTACTTCTCCTGAAGTTGTCCCTGACACGATGCGTTCACAATGAGAAATACACGCAGTATGTATGGCCACGGCTATGAAACAGAATTTTGTCCAGTAGAATTTGCCTCTGGACAGATGTGGTTAAAGTCACCTTTCTGCCTGCCGGAGCAGATGGGCTTCTGCAGTCTCCGACTTCCCCAGGCAGCACAAGGAATGATGAGAGGCAGAACTGGGACCTGCATTTCTGTGTTACTCAACTTCGTCTCTTCTCCCAGTTACTGTTAGAAACGGTTGATCAGTTTTTAATTTTTTTTTTTTTAATAAAATTAAATTTTCCAAGGGAAAATGGGTGGGGTTTTTCCCCTGCTTTTTGATTCCAAAATTAGGAATGTAAAAATCAGAAAGCACTGTCAGTTGTAAACAAAAATAACCTAAATTTTTATTAAACATTTTCAGCGTGCTGTAAAATCAGTGATTGGTATAAATAGGGTGAAGGAAAACATTGCCTTAATTTTTGGGGGGCAGGTACGTCCGACTGCATGTTTTTACGAATTGCCTGACACCGGCAATCGAAATAGGAAGGATGATTGACGTTTCCCTTGCAAAACCTGTAATTTTCAAGCAGCTCGGCTCATTTTTGAAGCCGGTGCTTCCTCTTCAACCTGGGGAAGGGGCGCATTTAAGCCTGGCTTTATTTAGGGTCCTGCTCAATCCCCCGCTGAAGCGGGTGAAGACCCCCACGAGCTGCGTTGCTGGGGTGGCAGAGACCTTGGGGGGCTTTAGCTCTATCGATGCACCGTAAGGAGTTGCCCCGAGCTCAGAGGGAATAAAACGGAGCACGTCGGATAAATGGCTGCAGGATGGGGCTCGCTGTGCCTAAAGCACTGTTGTAAGCCGTAATGCTTTCCAGGCTCGTGGCCTCAGCTAGCTGCAGCTGACTCTCCGAGCATCTTTTTTTAACGCCTTTCGCCAGTGTCGCTTCGAAAATGCAGTATTTGGGGAGGAATATTTTCTTCTGATGTTTTCCCCCTCCTTGCAGCTCCGAAGTGGAAAGGGCAGATGTTTACTTGGAAACTGGTGAAGAATACTGCGCTATTTTCCTTTTTTCTTTTTTTTCCCCTAGATGATTTTTGGCACAGCTATGAAGTAATTTAAAATATATATATATACATATACATATAGATATAAAATAGTCACAAATGCTTAAAATTCTGCTGGTGTTGTGGTTCCCAGAGGGACCTCTCCCAACTCAGCCCCCATGTGCTGTTACCATGACAATCTCCCACTTTCCTCTAAACTCTGGCACACCACATTCCATAAAATTTGCACAAAAAGTGTCTTTATTATAAGCAAAATCTGGTCAGGCAGGTACTTAACATCCTGTATCAATAAACATGCTCATAGGGCTGACTTTCCCTTCTCAGGGAGAGCCGGAGGGTTGTTTTAAACAGATCTGCGGAAGATCCTGAGGGCTGGTTTACAGTCAAAGTAGGAAAGAAGGGAGCATTTATTTAGCTCTGCAAAGAGATATGCGATACGTACACATCCAAACCGGCTTATATCCACATGCTTGTATTTATCTAGGCTTCCTCTTGTGGATACAAAACTTCAGGACGGCAGCACTCTGCAAACCTTACGTTAAAGCATTACACCTCTATCGCTGCTGATAACAGCCTTTTCTGTATTTAGGTGTGGTTTAAACCGAGCTTTCTGTGTGAAATAAACAGTTTTAAAATAGGGAGATGATCCCTATGTCATGATAAACCTCGTTTGCAAAATATCGCATCTTTCACGTCCAAACAGCCAAAATTCAGTTCCAGATTCAGGCTTTTTCTCAGGCGCCAAACAAGCGGGTCCAGCCACGATAATTAGAGCAATATACTGACCTAAACATTTGGGGGACACCAAAAATGTACAGAAACCTGTATTTATGTCTGGCATATTATTTTGGATAAATTGTCAGTGGCAGGTGTGTTATTCAACTGCTATCTTAAATTTGACATATGACAAAACATTTTTAAGTGCTTGGATGTCTTCTAGTGAAAGATGTTGTGAAAGTGCAAAGCGTTGGGGTTACATTGAACATTAAATAAAAATGAAGGATGTTGTATTTTGGCTCTTCCTTATGGAAAGCAGAGAGAGAAGAGTATTTTTATGTTAAAAATAATTTGTAACACGGAAATAAAATGATGCTCTGTAGCAGTATAGCAAAACAAAATTCCTTTGCAAGCTTCCCAGTAGAATATATATTTTTTTAATTTAATGGAGTTAATCCTTGTTTGTTTACCTTCTTGATTATATTAACCATCAAGGTAGTGATTAAAGGCAGGCGTGTAGCTCATGCTAATTATATTTAAACCCCTTGAACCTGTTTCTTTTTAGTGAGAGATGATTACAATAAACACACCTGCAGTGTTTTACAAGCAGGCTCAGTCCTGGCTTCGGATACCGTGCTGCTGGGAAAAGCTAGGACTTAACCCTGCTTGTGGATGCCTTTTCGTACAAAGCATTTTTTCCCCTGCAGCCCGGGAGCCGCATCCCTGAAGGTGCCGGTTGCGGGAGGAGGGCAGGACGGGGGTGGGGGGAATGGAGCAAGAGGCTTGTTGGGTCTTGGTTGAATATCTGAGAATTGGTTAAAAGGCTACAATTTAATTCCCCGTGCCCATCGGTGTGGAAAGCAAAGGCTGAGCGTGCTGATAATGTGAGCTTGTGTACGTTTAAGTTAGCATCCGCGCTGGGTGGGGTGGTCGACACCAGACGACACTGAAGGACCTGGTTTGGTGTTAGCCTAAACCAGCACAAACCATCGGCTCTGGCAGCTCATGCCTGCTCAGAAGCTGCTGCCTTGTTATCTTGGAGCACGTAAAGATTCTTATAGAAACTAAATTCTTCTGTGTGCCGAGCTTAGATTGATAAGTGGCGGATTTTTAAAAAAAAACTAGCAGAAGTTAACTCACCGCAGCAGAGTGGTTTGGGGAGATAACATCTTATATTCCTGCTGTTTAATTAAAACCAGATTTTTATTTGCTATACCTTTTAATTAAAGAGGAACAAGATATTTGCCCTTCTAAGGCATCTGGTTGAGTTTATGAAATCTGGGGGTCGGGAGGTGGGGGGATGTTGTTGTTTTTCTTTTTAGTTTGAGATTCAAATGTACCAATCCGTTCCACCACAGTTTTTATTGAAAGGAGGCTAGATGGTTTTCTCCTCAACTCTGGAGGCAGGGATACAGCCACACCATGAAATTTTCCTCCGGATTCAAGCTGATGCACTCACAAAGCAGGGGGAAAAAAAATAATAAAAAAGTCCTCCCTGCAGCTGTGAACTTGAGCTAGCAATAAGTAACAAGGTAACAGAAATAGCAAAGAAAAATAAAAGGAAAAAAAATTTAAGTCCAAAATCACTTCCATCGCTGTTTATTCAGGGTCTTAAATTTATTTAAGCAGTGAGGGACTGTATTTTAAAAAGTACTTATTTTGCATTCATGTGCTAGTGAAGAATTAAAACAAATTCCCTGAGTACTTTTTCAATGCAGCTTTCTTTTTATTCCTTTGAAAAGGCATATTAGTTGTGAATTTGATCTCACTCCTGTTTGTGCTAAACACTTTCAGAAGAGAGGGTGCTCAGCCCTTCCTTAGATAATGCTTAATTTTATGAACTCTCTCAAAAGATATGGGCAGCACATTTTAACATCAAAACAACCGAGGTTAAAATGATTTCAGTTGAATGTTCCAAGAGCAAGTTGTTTTGATGGGGTGCAATTCTTCCTCCATGGTATTTAAGACACCTAGAAAGCGGATACTTTCTAATTCTTTTTATCAGCAAAACCTTAAAGGATTTGCCAACTTCTTCGGCTGATTTAGTTTCGCAGTTTTACACGATTGTGAAGTTACCATTGATTTTTAACATTATTAATTCAATTCTCTGGGAAGATACTGACCGCATATTACTTTCATTTTTGCAAAGCAGTTCAGTTTCCGCGCTGGCTCAGGCTCGCCTGTTTTGCTGGTGTTTTACCCCATGGAGAATAGCTTGGCCGTCGAAGAGGGATCGGTTCACGGAGATGTAAGAGTCGGTGGAAGAATATAATATGGAAAAGGAAAATAGAGTTATTGAAAGAACTTTTCTGGTTTTTGTTTGGCTTGAGGATTTTTTTCGCCCCCTGGAAGCAGATCCATCATCCTGCTGGAGCGGTGTAATGTTTCTAAGCCTGAAGTTTTTGTACTGTCGCGATGCTGCAGAAATCCTAGCCCATGGTGTCAGAAGGAGAGTTGGACGGTGTCTATTGGAAACTTACTGATAATATGGAATTACCTTCCTGGAAAAGGTTAGTTTAAGAATGCAGCGCGTATTTCAATAGCAGAAAGGAAAACCAATAAGCTACTCAACGTGAGGTGTCAATCCATCAAAACACAGGAGTCTGTTCCTCATGCTAATTGTACCCTTGCCCCCTGCTGCAGCCAGCTCAGCCCAAGCACAGGCTTATATTTTAAAAAAATGTTTAAAAATCTGTGCAAAAGCTTCTGCTGGCTGGGAAAGTCTGCCTCGCTGCTGCAAGCTGGCTATTGCAAACTTGCCTTGCTGTTTCACCCGAGACTCTTAAATACAGCGGTGGCTTAGGGTGGCTTGGTGTGTACCTCCACAGGGGGAGGAAAATAGGGGACGAGAGAGGTGAGTACAGTAATAGAAGTATCCACCATGCTTTAGACAGTGTGAGGAGAGAGGGGCTTGCAGCAGAGGGTGTGCAGGTCAAAAAACTTGGGAATCACAGGTCTGAAATGCAGGTATCCAAAAACTAAGAGCATTTGATGTTTGTTGAAAACCAGGTCTCCGCTTAGCTCACTGGCTGGGTCTCGTGCTATAACATCCAATAATGGTTGCTACAGTTCATATAACATTATTGTCCTCCAGAGAGCTGTGTAAACGTTAGCTTGGGAAATCTCTCCAGCCTGCTGGAACAGGATGCATGCCTGCGTGCGGTTCAGCATTGGGGGTACCCCTAGGATCATGTTCCCTTCTGAGGAGCTTTGTGGCCATTTAGCAAAACCCCTTCTCTGGGAATCCCAACTAAAATCTCTCTCCGTGACCTAGGAAACGGGTTTTTGATAGGAGTCATCTATGAGCATGACTTACTGCTAGAGGGGCAGGGGAGAAGGAAACCTGCTGGGCCCTGAGACACCGTGAAAACATTTGCTGCGAGGAAAGGTCCACCAGGCTGATGTCGCTTCATGACTGATAATAATTGCTGATCTCTGTGGAGTTTTATTAATCCCTCTTCTCCTCTCCCACATTTCCAAGAGGCAGGGATGCATACACAAGCGTGTGGACACACTCCAAATAGCCAAACTTGAGATTGCCCTTCCCATTGCTTTGCTCTGTTTTCATCTGTGTACACAGCAGTGTCGAACGGGAACCGCTGGGGCTAAAATTTTCCGCGCTCGGTGTCTACATCCACTTGATTATTTTTGGAAAGTGCTTTTGGAGAAGATGGCTTAGCCATTCGCGAGACTGTGGTGAGAGAAAGAGGCACCCGGCTGCAGGGCAGGCAGCCTCCAGAGCAAGAGCAGGGTTCAGGGGGAATGGTGTGCTGCTTCCTGAGGAGGTTCAAGATCAGTGGATGCTCTGCCTGTAGGCTTTCTGTGCCAGCTCGTGTCATCTTGGCTCCCCTGGATGCTGTGCAAGGACTGTGCTGGTATTTCTGAGCACTCAGACACTGCAGAGGGGAGCACCGTGAAGCTAAATAACATTTCAGGCCCTTTCTGTATGCAAGGTGTCCAAAACAAGGACTTGGAGACAGGGCAAAAAGATGCATAAAAATGGCTTCAGAAAGATAAACCATTTTGGGTGAAGAGGCATAACCCAGAACCTAGTTGCAGAGACGGATGCATGCACTTTATCTGTATATTTTTTTAACAGCTCTTTCTGTGTGCTGTGTTCCCCGTGGTGACCCACTTTGCTGGGGCTGAGATGAAGCAGGGATGCTTGCAGGAGTCATCCTCTGCTTCTGGAAGGGCGAGATTTTAATCCTGTACCACGAGAGGGCAGTGCCTGCAGCTGGATTTCCCTCTGCTCCAACACCCTCCCGGTATGCAAGCTTTGACTGTTAGTGCAAAATAATGTTATCTGATTTTATTCCCTCCCCCGCCCCCTCCTTTTCCCCTTTCCTGGCAAGAAATTACCTTTGAGACTGGAATTGCTTTGGTTCTGGCGTTTCCCTTGTTCAAGTGCACTTGGACTTAAGCAAAGACACTGAGTGGGAGTGGGAGTCATCTAAAATTAGACACAGTGGTTGTAATTGCACTTTGTTCCCACAAAAGGAACTGATGTGGCTTGGAAGGCTCTTCCCAAAGGTCAACACTTGCTGGTAACCCCTATAGCAATATCCCTGGTCCCTACGCATGGATTTATTGAGGGTATCCAGTTGGGAAAGGAGAGCAATGTGTTGGATTGTGTAAGGGGACTTCCACAAGGCATTTAGGATGTTCATTATTTATGTTTTTCTCTTGAAAGACGTTACAGACTGCCTGTTTCCCCCCTTTCCTACCTGTGCAAACCAACTATCTTGCTCCAAGGAGCATCCACAGGGAGAGTCCAAGGTCCATCTTTGGCCAAGGAGCTGACCCTGGCCAGACTGCTCTATGGTCATGCAAAGGGAACAGGTTCATTTTCTCTCTCCCAAAGTCTGACCTAGGACAAACATCTTCTGCCATAGGCCCCACTGAACAATGGCACCTGTGAGAAACCCTCAGGCTGTTGTAATCTTCTCCTGCTGTTTCCTTGGGCAAGCTTCCTGGATCATATCACAGAATCACAGAATGCTATGGGGTTGGAAGGGACCTCTGGAGATCATCTAGTCCAACCCCCTGCCAAAGCAGGTCCACTCAGAGCAGGTTGCACAGGAACGTGTCCAGGCGGGTTTGAATGTCTCCGGAGAAGGAGACTCCACCACCTCCCTGGGCAGCCTCTTCCAGGGCTCTGCCACCCTCAAAGTGAAGAAATTCCTCCTCATGTTGAGGTGGAACTTCCTGTGTTCAAGTTTCTGTCCATTTTCTCTTGTTCTATTCCTGAACTTATCCCATGCCTTTACACCAGCCCATGCTCAACACAATGATAGCATGGCCCACAGACTAGGAAATACTGCACAAAATGAAGATTGTTGGTTTTGAAGGTGAATTGAAGTGCTTGTCATGTGAATAACACCTCAGCTTTTAGGCCAGGCAAGTGGCGAGTGGAGCCAAGTAAGAAATACAATTTGCTTATGGCAGATGTGCTGCTGCTTCTATTTCACCACCTGGTCTTAAATGGCCTGAGATTCACGTGCAGAGACCTGCACAGTGTGCGAACTGCCACCAGCTGCCATATGGCACCAGCTCTGGCTGCCATCCCACCTGCAAATAGCTACCATGGTGGTAGCACTCTCAAGGCCAGGGAGTTTCAGAATAAGAGGTACAGAAAAACTTTATTCTTCTCTGCAACAGGAAGGCAGTGAAGAAAGGGCTACCTGGGAGCTCCTTTGTTGAGTGTCCTTCTCCCAAGGTACCAAATGTTCCCATCGTTTGGGGAAAAACATTGTGTTTCCTGGCCAACCAATGCTCAGCATCTGAAAAGGGACTGGTGTGATAACACAGTGTTTGGTGTTTGGCTCAGGGCAGAGCTTTAACACATCCATTTCCTGAAGTTCAGCCTTCTCCTAAACTGATCTATCAGGGTGTGTATGGTTGTATGAGCACAGACAGCTACAGCCTGGGGTAATCCATCATCATGACAACAGCTGTGGAGCCATGTCTGACTTTCAGAGATTGTTATTCATGTGCAAACTGGAACAAGCCACTATGGCTGATCTTGCATTGCTGGAGTGAGAACTGGAAAGACAGCCATGAACTGCAGCAGGATGATGTGTAGAACTATGTACAAAACCATTGTAAGGCTACCTCTTCTCACCCGCCAGGAATGAGGCTACGATAGGGGTGGTGTTCTCCAGACTGCTTTACAGGATGCAGTTAACGCCACAGAGTCTCTTCTTCATTAAATGGTGGTTGGCTATTAAATGAGATAAAAAACATCATTTTGCAGTTGAGCTGTTTCTTCATGCTGAGAGATTTCTGCCTATTAGGACCATGTCTTTCTTCATAATAGAATGTTTTGGTGCTGCAACGCTTTGCTGCTGGGGTCTAGCCTCCTTTTTGTAGTGCTTGTCCTGAAAATTTCAGTGCAGTCAACCAGAGACTTGAAGAAGCCCTTGCAAAGTGTCCAACTTCTGAACAGGCAATACGGGAGTGACACAAAGAGGGTTCCCTTTTAGGGTTGCTGGTTACTGGAAGGCAGGCCTGCCTTGATAATTTTCAAATCTTGAACACTAGATGAATCACAAGATCTTGAGCGGCCAGGCTCTGACAACATTTAAGAAGCAATATGAAGTTGTCCAATTACTTGTCTTGTTTCAGGTGAAACACGGAAGTCCTTTATTCCATGCTGGCACAGTAGGACTCTTGGAAATGAAGCTTGCTACTGTGGGTCTGTGGCCAAAAAAACAAAAAGAAAAACAAATTGTTTCTTCACTGCCAGGTCTGTCCTTTATAGAAACTACAAATCCCTTCTCAAAAGAACAACTCCTTTCTTCACAATGGAGGTGTGATTTATTTTGTTCCAGAGTTTCCAAGCTGGTGAAGGACAAACATGGTGTATTGTTTCAGAAAGGGTCAGTAGTTTAGTTCTGGAGGAAGGAAGGTGTAACAAATAATTCTCACTTTTCTTGGCAAGGACCCTGGTGAGCTGGAAACAGTGACCATGTTTCACGTGAACAAGTCTTCTGCTGTTGATGGGCCTGTGAGCTGGTCCTCAGAGGTTGCAATATGAGGGTCCCATTCTCCAGCACCTCCTGGCTTCCTTTGATAGGAAGTCTGGCCATTGAACTTCTGGCGAGAGAATCCTGCTGCTTTGTTAGACAACAAGGGAAAAACAGAGCTGATCTGTGCTGCGTTGCAAAGGAAACAGAGCTGAAAAGACCAGGAAGGGGGATCCTGACTCTCAGACCAGGGATGTAACTGAATGCTTCGAAAGTCAGTGTGCTCCTTTGGGAACGTGCTGATGGACTGAGGAGCCTCACTTAGATCTCCATCTTCATAAAGTCATCTTAAAATCCTGATCTGGGCTAGGATGTAATCTACTCTGTATTGGCTACTGTACAACTAGGTTTGGGTTTGTGTGTGTGTGTGTAATAGAACTTGTATAATTTACGAGAACTCTATTGTTGTTGTTCCTGGAATAAAATGTCATTGTTCAGGAGGCAAGATGAAGAAACAGAAAAAATGAGGCTGAATATCAGAAGTAGTTCCCTGGCAGAGAATCACACTGTGCTGCCAATCAAGCCTATTGACAGGAGACCAGAAAACCAGGCAAGCTGCTATCAAACATGACAAAGGGAATGAGCCAGAACTGGCAGGAGAAAAGACGGGTGGACATGGAGCATATCTGCACACAGCAGTTACCCTGGGTTGATGTGGAGTCTAAACATAGTGCACAGAAATCATGGTCCCCCTCGGTCTTTCTGCCTTATTGTCCACTTCCAGGAGCTGAAGTTCAGTCAGAAAAATGCAGGCTTATTTAACAACGAATGTGCTCAGACCTGGAGCTATTCAGGAATGGCTGTCCTGGAAAAAAATCCCTGAATAGCCAATTTACTTTTGTACCGTTCAGCAGGAAGAGGGCCATAGCGCTGGCTTGGCTTCCTTCAGCTAGAGAGAGCTGATGCCCTCTTTATTTGCTTTACTCATCCCAAATGAATGGGACCATTGAAGAGGATGAAATGGAGATTGATCTGGTGCCATGACACGTTCACCATTTTATCAGCCGGTTGCATCCAAATGATATTAACAAGACATCACCCAAGAAGCATCCTTCGGTTTAGCACCTTTGGCAGGTGTGTCAGCTGTAACAGCTTGCCAGGCTCCAGGTGGCTTGGAGAGGGCAGGCAGAGATAGACTGTCCCCTCCAGCCAGCATAAATCAAATGTGGCTCCACTGAAGGTGACACAATGATGCTGGTGTCAAATCAGAGTGTGTGTGAGGAGAAACAGCTTCATCAGTTTTAATGGTTGCAATAAATGTATTGACTCCTACTTACCGACTCAAAAGCCCCATTTTAACTCCCAAAAGGAACATTTTTGTTTTTGGCTTTGACTTCAACCCAAACCCCAATCCTTACTTATCCTGCTGCAGAATTTATTTGCTACAGTCTTCCCCTGCTTAGAGTCATCATCAAGTTTCAGCAGCCTGTTCCTCAAAGTTATGCCTTGTGCAACGGCTCTTTGACAGCAGCAGTGACAGGTGGGTGTGCCCCCCCAGCAGAGCACTTTGCAGAGCTTGCCAGCCTACAGACCACAGTCCAGCTGCCCTCAAACAGCTGGCGAGTCCCGTAGGAACGGTGGCAGTGGTGGAACCAGGCTGCAGAAAGTTCAGCAGATACTTCTGTCTTTCCTGGCATTGCTGTTTGAGCACGGAGCATCAGTGCTCCGTGTCTGCATCTCAGAGGAGAATTTCAGCTTTAGCTTCATTCCTTAGCTGGAGTTGCCACGTTGAGGAAAATCTCTTTGTTCCAGGACAATTCTTCCTGCTTTTGTCATTAGGAGGCTTTTGATACTAATGTAATCTCCAGATTAATTGTCCATCCGCAGCAAGCAGTGCACGAACCTGAGAGATTGACGACATCACCTTTATATGAGTGTGCTTTCCTGCTGCGGTTGCGCTCACCCAGCCTGCTTCAGAAGTCATTATCCAGGATTTCCAGGCTGGAGGAAAGGACAAAGAAAGAGATTTCTGCTTGTAAAGAGGTGCCTGAAGGAAATGTTTATTTGTTTCATAATGTGGCTTGATTATCTTGTATACAGCGCAAAGCTCTGTTGCAGTGTAAAGAAAAACAAGACAGATAGTCCAGTCTCTGATACCACTGAAATGGGGATATCTACTGGACACCCAAAATTAGCTTGGTGACCTTTTATAAGGTCACTTTGTTAGACCTTTTGTAACAGATCCTTTCCCAATTGGAGGCTATTCCACCACTAGCCATGACAACACTAGAGAGGCAGTTATTTCTCCCTGATGACTAAGGTGTGTCACCTGTGGGGTCCGTGTGAAAGCATGTTGGAGGGATGAGTCGCAGGTCCCTGTTGCCATCAATAAGGACCTTGAAGAAATAAACATCGTGATGAAAACTTGCACAAAGCCCTGTTGGGTCCATTTGGATACTTTCTAAATTTCCAGCTTAATTCAGCCCTCCCCTTCCCATGTCAACATAGATCGTGCCATTTTTGTCAACATGGGATGGTAGTGCTATTTCTGGAGATGGGGACATGTGGATCTTTGCATTTTCCATTGGTGCACAGCTGCAGACTGGCAATCAAGCTGCACAGATGGCCGAATATCACACCTTGTGTTGTATTAAGAGCTTTCTCTGGTCAAAGGTGCTGGGGGTTCTGTTATTGGGACAACCTGCCACCCTTGGTCTGCTGTGGAAAGGTCTGTCCAGCTTTGAAAAAATGACGTGGGGCTATTCCTGCCTCAGTGACAGTGTGGGTCCTGGATTACTGAGTGTTACTCTGAGATAGGTATGGAGGTCTCTCAGCCCTGGCAGTATGGTTGTGGTCCCACTGATGAGACGGAGCCTGCTTCAATCTTGCCAGGAAAGTGGTGATGTGACCACTGTTCCCAGGTGTGCTGCAAAGCTTAGAGGTGAGGGACTGGATGGTTTCATTTCCTTTAGGTCCCAGACAGGTACTTGGGCGTCCTGGACCCAAGCATCAAGCCATCTCTGACCACCCAACGCTGCTAACCTATGACGCTTGTGTCACTTTTAGCAACACAGAGGGTCAACATTGCCAGAGCAGTTAGTAGGGGGTGGCCTTTTCTGGGTGCCATCACGCATACTTTCCTAGGAAAAAAACCAGCCTCCTGCTTCTGTCTCCCTGACAGGCAAACCTGGATCATATTATTTTTCCACCCTTTAATGAACGCAGAGGCCACCGGTGAGTAGTTGTGGGCCAGGAGGACAGCATGGATACACTCCATGCCCATCACTTGTCTTGCTGGTCTTGCACGGGGCACTCTCAAGGCTTGGGGAGCCTGTCAGTCTCCTCGTATTGCCTTCAGGTGAGTGGATAGTAGGTAGGTATTTCAAGTGCTTCTCACCTTTTCAACCACTAAGCCCTGCTAAGCTCAGACTCTGCTGTGAGCTGAGGCTGGGTGATAATACAGACATAGGTCTTTCATGATGCAGAAAGGTGGACTCCCATCCAAAAGATCAAGCAAAGCATCAAGATCGCTGCATTGATACACTGTACTTATTGTGCGGCCCCATCTGGAGCACTTTACCATTGCAGGAGAACTCAATATTAACATCTAGATGTTCCAGCCATGTTTCCTAGGCATTGTCCAAGAACCCACAGTGAAGCACTTGTGGGCTTGGAGGGACTTGTCAGGTAAACAAAGGAGCAAGAGGAGTGTAGATCAGTGCATCAGCGACGTGCCCCGAGTCATGCAGATAAGGTAGAAACAGGAACCTTAGCCACATAACCTGATTTCCCAGCCAGGTCTGTGTCTGCAGGACCTACTGCGTTCCTAGCAAAGGAGAGGAATGGATTTGAAAGAACCATCAATTTCATATTTTAGAGATTGTAGAGATTTATATTACTTACTTATTCAAGTAAAATCCAATAGGTATTTTTGTGGTGGGTTTTTGGATTAGGTTTGGTTTTTTCTTAATTTAAACCAAAATGAGTAGAGAAGTAGGAAAAAGTGGAAAATTACATTTTTCGGGTGGTTTTTTAAAGTTTTCACCTTTTCCTGTAGAAATTCATCCAAGTGCCTTAAGTGGGTAAAAAAGCAAAAACTCAGATATTTGAGGTGAAATGTTTTATTCTAGATTGAAATACATTGTTGCATCTGAGATGAAAATCCCTCTTTTATTTTGACAGAGAAATTGAAAAGGTCAAAAGGTTCTTTTCGGTTTTCCCCTCAAAGGCCCCTCTTCATCTTTACTTCCCCCCAAAACCATCATCAGAGTTCATCCAGAGCAAAACCACAGTTCCTGACGTGGTTTTGTTTTGTAGACATCAAAGCCATGAGGAGGACTAATCAGTATATAAAACAGAAACACTCTCTTTTATCTAGATCTAGCATCCTACCTGCTAAGAAATGCCATGATTAAGTACATTGAGGCAGAGTGGTTTCAGATCGCTGAAGGCATGAGCAGAGCATTAGAGAAGCAGTGCAAGATGTACGATGGCTCTTCTTTAGCAGTGAATTGATTCAGAGCCTTTACAGCATAGGATTGGCAGGGAAAAAAAATGCATTCACCAGACAAACACAATGTTAGCTTTAGGGTACACTCACATAATATGGGAGAATTGTGTCAGGAACAGCTCTAGGCTCTTCTTCATGGTTTTATTTTTGCTGATATNTTACAAAGGAAGTTCAGCTAGATGGTCTGAAACAGTTTTCCTAACTTCCGTGTCCCTGGACATGTGAACTGCAACCTAGTGAGATAAAAGGGGAGTGGTTTAACAGGGTCGATGGTGTGCACGTAAAGGGGACTATTAAACCATTACAGAATCACAGAATCACAGAATCTTAGTGGTTGGAAGGGACCTCTGAGATCATCGAGTCCAACCACATTTAAAAAAAAAACAAAACAAAAAAACAAAAAAACAAAAAAACAAAACAAAACCAAAAAAAACCCACAAAAAAACAAACAACAAAAAACCCCCCACACAAAACAAAACACAAACCTCACCAACAAACACCACCAAAAACACCACCCACCAACTAAACCCCACACCCACGACCCCACCCACAACACCCCACCACAAACCAATAATCTTGGGCGCTAGAGCATGCCCTGAAGAGCCATGTCTACACGTTTCTTAAATACTTCCAGGGATGGTGACTCCACCACCTCCCTAGGCAGGCTGTTCCAGTGCCTGACCACTCTTGCAGTAAAGTACTTCTTCCTAATATCTAATCTAAATCTCCCTTGCCGCAGCTTCAGACCATTACCCCTGGTCCTGTCATTCTTCCTTTGGGAGAAGAGGCCAACCCCCGCCTCTCTACAGTCTCCTTTCAGGTAGTTGTAGAGGGCAATGAGGTCTCCCCTCAGCCTCCTCTTCTCCAAACTAAACATGCCCAGTTCCCTCAGCCTCTCCTNAACACCACCAAAAACACCACCCACCAACTAAACCCCACACCCACGACCCGACCCACAACACCCCACCGCAAACCAATAATCTTGGACACTAGAGCATGCCCTGAAGAGCCATGTCTACACGTTTCTTAAATACCTCCAGGGATGGTGACTCCACCACCTCCCTGGGCAGGCTGTTCCAGTGCCTGACCACTCTTTCAGTCAAGTAATTCTTCCTAATATCCAATCTAAATCTCCCTTGCCGCAGCTTCAGACCATTACCCCTGGTCCTGTCATTCTTCCTTTGGGAGAAGAGGCCAACCCCCGCCTCTCTACAGTCTCCTTTCAGGTAGTTGTAGAGGGCAATGAGGTCTCCCCTCAGCCTCCTCTTCTCCAAACTAAACATGCCCAGTTCCTTCAGCCTCTCCTCATAGGACCTGTTCTCCAGACCCCTCACCAGCCTGGTGGCTCTCCTCTGGACACGCTCCATCACTTCAATGTCTTTCCTGTAGTGAGGGGTCCAAAACTGAACACAGTACTTGACGTGAGGCCTCACCAGTGCCGCGTACAGAGGCACGATGACTTCCCTACTCCTGCTGGCCATGCTATTCTTGATACAAGTAAGGATGCCATTGGCCCTCTTGGCCACCTGGGCACACTGCTGGCTCATGTTAAGCCGGCTGTCCACCAACACCCCCAGGTCCTTTTCTGCCGGGAGGCTTTCCAGCGACTCCCCCCCAAGCTCCCCCCAAATCACAAACCAGAAACATTATTGTAAAAATGTCAAAAGGCAGCTGCTGTCTTTGCATAAGCATACAATCTGATGTGCGTGAGGGACACAGAGGAGATGGTGCCCAAGCGCTAGCAGTCATCAGCCGTTTCATACAAAAATGCCTTGGACTCACAGCTCCCAAAGCTGTCATATTGAGAGGGTGGCATAAGAAATTTTGGAGACACACACAGACAGAAAGATTTGTGTCTCACCTCCTAAAGACCGGGCCCTTCATTGTCTCTGTGCTCTAAATCACTGGTGACTTTTACAGTTATGGCCCTGGCCATCTTAAGCCAAGAAATAGGTTGCAGCAGGTGGTGCTTAGGGGTTTTTTTTTGTGACTGGGGTAGGTTTTCCCACATGCTGGAGATGTGATTTGGACACTGTTGTCATTCAGTGGAAGAAAAAAATGTTGTTGCTGTGATTGTTATTAAGCTGATTGTTCATTTGTTTTGTAATTTTCAGGCAAGAGCAGTCCATGAGCGTGTGAGAAACGAGAAGAAAGAGAAGCAGAAGGTCTTGCACAATAATGAATTAACACCAAAAGAGGCTGGACGCTGATCACATGGAGAAAAAATGGTCTGTGACAATAAGTAAAGTTGTAAGTGCCAAGCTTTTGCTTGCAGTGCTGAGAATTTAACAGCCAGTACCCAGCAGTCAGGTCATCAGGTTTTACAATACTCTGCCTTGAAAGATCTTTCTTTTGGGTACCGCTTAATCCCACTTTACCCAAGACAGACGGGCTGTCAGATCTGCACAGAACAGAAGGGAGAAAGGAAAACAAAGTAAAGACATACCCCATGAAGTTAAAAACATTTAGATTAACGTTTAACAAGTCAACTGTTCAGCCTCTCCAGAAAGGTAGCCTTATTCAATTAGATCTTTCCAAGTGGAGCTCTTCAGAAATATTAGTTAACTAGAAGCCTGACAAAAGAGGTGATACCTATGAGAGCCATTTTTGTTGTTTTACATTCTGTTTATCTATTAAAGGTGGAGGCAGTGGGAAAGTAAAATATAAATGTTCTCTGTAGTCAGGAGAGTTGTGATCAGGATTCATTTTCCTATTCATGTAGCTAATGGAAATTAATAGGAAAGAAGACTTAATTAACTTTTCCTTTAAGCTGATTGCTTTTTCCCAGCAGGCTTTGTCCCTCTGGCACTTCCCTGTGAAATGAAAGGGAAATATTCTTTGCAATGACTTTTCTCTACTTATGCTGTGCTTTTTGAAGGCTGATACGTTTCAAAGCCCTTTTCCAAAAAGTTACCAAATCCAAAGGAACTTATCCTGACATAGTTAGAAAGGGAGTTAATTCTTTATAATGCAAAGTGCCAGAAACTACTCAAAATCCCCCTCTGCTCCTCCCTGCACTGCTAGGTAACAGAAAACCTGTTGCTTTCTATATGAGACCTGAGGCCCCGTGTTGGGCACTTGGGCAATTTCCCATCTTCACCATATGGTGGACTGATGAAGCAACATATTCTGGTGGAAACAAGCACAAAATTAAATCCCATGTAAATCAGGATTAAGTAAAAGCCAAACAGGAAACATAATAACAGTCCTTCACTTTAAAACAGAAATTATTATATAAGAATGCCAATTGTAAATAGGCATTTGCTCCCCTATACTTTGAAACAAACCTGTAGTTTGAATGCACTGTCTTGTGTATCCTGGTTTTCAGTGTTCAACTGTGATATCTCTGAGAAGCTTTTGGTTACTTGAACATATATATTTTAAAAAATGAGATCCTGTTTATGTTCAAAGTCAGGTGTTTTTCTCAGTCTGGTACAAGCTAAAGAAAATTTGTAAATTAAATAAAATCTCTACTGGCTCCGTCAGCTTGCATTATGAAAGAGCAACATTGCACAGAAGCATAATAAAAATCTAAAAATGTATTCTGAGAATAAACAGAATCTTTAATCTTGTTTGTAAAAGAACCCATTCCCATGACTTTAAGTCTTTTTTTTTTGTTTTTAAGAAAAAGATACTTAAAGTTAGAAGACAAGGTTGAGGGTTTTTTATTGAGACATTACTTAGCTACTCTTTTATTTAAGATGGAGTTGTGTGTTGTCAGAGCCCCTTGATGGTCGTTCAAAAACAATTCTATTGATTCGCTCCCACTGGCAAGCCAACACCTGACCGTGAACCCCGCAACTACAACCCTCCATCCACTCACCACTTGTATTCCAGGCTGCCTGCTGTTGGCTTTGCAAACCGCTCTTCAGGCACCGCTCGACGTAGGACTGGGGGTCGCACCCGGAGAGGAGGATCTCGCCCAGGAGGGCGATGTAGGCGACGGCCAGCCGCAGCGTGTCGATTTTGGAGAGGCGCCTCTCGTAAGGGAAGGTGGGTACGTGGCACCGGAGCTCGTCGAAGGCCGAGTTGATGTTGAGCATCCTCTTCCTCTCCCGGACGTTGGCGGCCTGGCGATGGGGGAGGCGGCGGCGCTGGGGCGGCGGCGGGGCGGCGGCGCTGGGGCCCTGCGGCGCTGGGGAGCTGTCCATTTCAGCACCCGCCGCTCTCCCGGTCTCTCCCCCCGCCGGCTCCCCCAGGGCGGGCGGGAGAGCAGGGGAAGGCCAAGGGGAGAACAGGTCTACCGGGGAGGAGCAGTCCGGGAAGAGGTCGTCCAGCTGGGCGTTGGGCTCTGCCTGGTCCCAGAAGAGAAGTTCAAGAGCGGAGTCTTCCTGCTCGAGGCTGTGGCAAAGTTCCTCCATCCTCTCTGCCAGTCTGAAGCGAGCTAATGGAAATATTTACAACTTTGGACTACGTTGATTGCCGGGAAAATGAGGTTCTGATTTTCTTAATATCCCTTACCCCCCAAAAAAATGTCAGAGGCAGAGAGTCCTGGTTGTGCCGTTGAGGAAGCCTATTGCAAAAGTTTCCTCAGTCGCAAATCCAAGTGGGATTCACGATTTAAATACTTCGTGGCTCCTCAGCAGGGGAATGATCCTATTCTTCTCTGCTCAAAACTAATTAGTACACGTGCTTCTCTTTTTACTAGCTGTTGATTACAAAACAATATGAATGAATGTAACAAGAGAGAATGAGTTTTCTTTTGACTTTCTCCTGGAAAATCCATTGAAGCAGTTATTGAGTTCTTCCAGAAGTTCAGTCTCTCCAATTGCTATTTAGAGTGGGGCACAAACAGGGATTTTGTTGTTATTGTTGTTGGTTTTGGTTAGAGCGACTGGGAGGAGGAAACAAAATACAGTCTTTTATCTTTTTGGTAAAGTGTTAATAGCCCCACATTCTCCTATGGCTGGACAAACAAAACCCTATTATAATCCTGTCAGAAACATATGATACTGCTCTCTTTTACAGCAGAAGGTAGTGGCATCTTCTGCACTTCTGGCAAGAGAATGGTTGAGATAAAGATGCGGGATGCACTGCAGTGTTGAATTGGAACACAGGGGTACCTCGTATTAAGTAAGTCAACACCACCTCATTAGGTTACTGCATTTTCTGATTCATGCTTAAATCACACATTTTATGGGTGATACAGACATTCGGTGCTCTGTCTCAGACCATACAAAGCACTGGAAAATAGCAGCAGCTAGAATAACCACAGGGGTGCAGACCAGGTGGGCCACATATTGAGAAGTGCTGGAAACCATGAGAGTAAGTGGTGTCCAGCATCCCTATGATGCTGGAAAAATGGGATGGAAGATTTTAACCACCACCAGAAGATTAAAGCCAGTGCATAATATAAGCAGCTGCCTTAGTCTTTTTGATTTCCACAATATTTAAGTCAAAGTTTAAATTCATTCAGAAGTAGTTTAAGTGATATCTTAAGGACTTAAATGAATGAAATGGAAACATGTTTTAAGTTAGAGAAAGCCTAAATACTTTTCCTTAACTTCTTGTTGTGCAAACTGAACAAGGAATCCTTTGTCTGTAAATCTACTTGACAAAGGAAGACATCAGGTGTGATTACCTGACAGGGTGAATACTGATTAAATAAAAAGAACATGTCTTGCTTTCTCTGGTCAGCTCAGGGCACAAATTTTGTACTAGTTTTGTACAAAGTAAATACTTTGTCATGATACCAACATACCCAACAACAAGATACTGGTGTTGTGAAAGCTCACGGTGACAGACAGCTTCTGCTCCAGATGAACCCCAACAAGGGACAAGGCAGTTGGCTATAGGGTGGGAGGGGGTGCAGGAGGGATGAAAGGAAATGCCACAATCACAGGTGGCAGAGCTGAGACTTGAACTTGAGCCAGTCGATACAGAGTTCATTAAGCAATGGTTTGTTTTAAGTCATATCGTTGTATTTCGCAGTGTCATGTACAAGCAATGTTTCCAAACAAAAAAACTTACTACAGTCCCTATGGTTGACAGTGGGGCTTCATGTCTGATCCCAGCAATCCCTTCTGCATTCTGGTAAGCAGGTTTGGGCTCAGCTATGAAGAAAACAGGCAGCAGAAAAGCCTTCCTGCCCGAGCTCCCTACCTCTGCACACTGCAACACCTCTACCCAAAACAACTTCTGCAGCATTGCTGCTACATTGTTGGCCTCCTATGGATCCTTTGCACTTCCCAGATTTCAGATTCTCTTTTGGATGTTTCTGTGGGTCCCCCGTCACTGTTTAACTGAGTGCTTGGTAGTGCTCATTTGGCCACCTTAAGCACAAATGTAAGATACTTGAAAATACTGAAATCAGCAAAAAAACAGCAGTTATTCTCCTAAACAGGACTCTGGAGGACACAGTTGTCCACTAGGAGCAATGGGCAGAGACAAGGAGGCTCAGCAAATAACACGGTTAGTTTTAAGTGCTGGGTTCCTCTTTCTCAGCAGATGCTTCTTCAGTGCTTAATGTTCCCTTCCAGATCCATCACTGCTAATAGTGTTGCCTGGGGATATGTCTGGCTTCACAGATGGAGAGCAGATGTTCCAACAAGCCTACTTTTAGCGTGTTCAAGGGGAATTTGGCTCTCTTAGAGACACTCTGGACAAAGCAGAAGGGGGGAGAGCAGGGGAAGAAAGAGAGAAAAGCAAGAAAAGACTTCCCATTAGAAAGCCAGAGGTTAGGTCTCAGAAAAGAAGCTGAGGTGACTCTCACTACAACTTCAGACTTGTTACTCTTCCAGTGTTTCTGTAACTGTATTTGTTAGAGAGGGAGGGAATGTACAACTAATTGGGCTAATTTTACACTTGTCTGGAAGGGGTATCTAACAGGGAAAGAGGTAGCATGGGTACCACATTGAGTGAGGGTGCTGTTGATTAAGACATACTGGTATAATTTCAAGATCTGCTCAAACACCATTTCCCCCGAAACTCATCAGACCCAACTGGATCCAGAAATAGCATTTGGCTGCTGGTCATTTTTAATCAGTAGAGTGTAATGAAAGCAAATTCTTGAGTCAGAAACTATGTCCTGGGTCTATGTTAGGCAGTGGAGCCATGGTCGTTTTGGTTTGAATTCTTCCAGGTCTAGATATCTATATCTCCTTGGGAACTACCTTCCTCAGTCCTGACCTCTTCTCTGTCATCTAAACAAAACCTTGAATTTTTCAAGGTTTTCAAGGTTGAATTCAAAGACTCTTGAATTTTGCCGATTTCATAGAATTTTGGGTATAAACCTGCTTTCAGGGAATATTTCCACTGCAGGTTTTTTTTCTTCACAGTACCTTACCCGCTGAGAGATGTTACTCTGTACCAGTATCAAAAAGGTAACAGGGTTTCCTGAGGTTATTTTGGAGGTAGATCTTTCTCTCCCCTTCTTGTCCCATTGGCTTTATTTCAGACTCAGCTTGGGGAACCTTCCCAACGATATGTTTAGTGGAATCAGCAAAACCTCCCACTTCTGGCAAAATGGCTTTTATTTTTTTCCTGGGAATTTAGTTTGAGCATGTTTCCATCATCTTTAAATGCTTAATAAAGGGAGTCAGGCCTTGGCCTGGACAAAGAACAGATGTAGAAAGGACCAGATGCTTTGCTTTCAAGTTAGATGACTCCGAAGTACAACAAGTCCATCATGTCATTGCTGCTAATCCAACATTATGGTGTGCAGCTCATCATCAGAGCTGGGAATTGGGTCCTAGATGAACAGAGAAAACCAGATGGAAGATGCCAAAAATCTTGGGGAATGTTTTATCCAGGTGGGAGAGTGCAGCTCTTGGTGGTGTGGCTCACTCAACATGTGTTAGTAATGGCACTACCAAACTACACCTACACAGAGGGATCTCCAGGACCTGAGATGTCCTCATAATTGACTGGTTGGTAACTCCTTACAGTCACAGATAAACAGTGGACCACCGAGGTCCTACACCTTCTTTTGAGTCCCATGCCATGACCGGGATATCTGAATTACTAGGCACATTGTTTGTGAAGTGCTGGGAGCAAGAAAAGTGCAAGTATTATCATTTAACAATGGAATGTGCATCTTTTTAACTTAAAACAATAGCAAATGTAATGATGTAATGAAAAGCAGAACAAGGATTTCAAGGGCAAGAGAATTTCAAAGGGATAATGACTGTTTCTGAGATGCTCAAATAATTGTGAAATGAAACCTTCACAGCATATGCAAGATGTTGATTTTAAGTGAAAAAGGTAACAGGACCTTTATTATTTGCAGGGTAGAAACATCAGACACCGAAGTTTGTAGAGGAAGGCACTGGTGAATGACTGTTAAACTAACTTTGATTTATTTCATTATTAGTATAACTAGTCAAGACAGTCTTTGCTTTAAAAGTCTTTGGTGTTTAAAAGTGAACACAGTCATTCTAAACTTTCTGCAGGGTGTTTGCAAAGTTACAGAAAATTAATCCTAGTCTCTAGGAGAAGAAAGGTGTTTTCTCTAATAAAAACACTCGCTCGTGATTTTCCCTTTTTCACAGAGCATTTTATGAGTTGGGGCATGACCTCTCAACTGTTACTTGCAAATAGTTCCTCATCCAAGTCACTGCACTGAGGTCTGTGACTGCTTATTTGAGTGAATGGTCATCTTTGGGAGGCAACATGGGCATCATCCTATGCTTAGCTGTACAGTTTTGATCTCCAGAGGATGAAAGTCCTCATGGGAACTTCTGAAGGAAAGTGATGTTCCTCATGCAATGATCTTAGGAAGGCCGTTTGCTCTGCGTTTCATGGTGTCTTCTTCAACGACCTGAGACTTATCCCTAGCAAGTGTTAATACAATGCTGAATCTAGGGGCTGCAGATAGTGCCCATGAATAACCCTGTCTCCATAACCAATGAGAAATACCTCTAGGGAGAGGAAAACCTGTCATTCATGTGACATCTAATGCTGTTATTAGTGATTTTATTTGGATATCTCGAAGTGGTGAATTTAGATACCTTCCTCATATTTATAGGTAAGTGACTCAGATGTCAGGAACTAAGAAAATAATTCTTTCCCTTCCTTCTTGAGGAAAACAACTCTCAACCTCTTTGCAAAACCACTGTAGAAAATATGTCTTCTGTGAGGTGCATGAACAGTTTTTAAAGGAGTGGGTTATCCATTCCTGGAGCAACAGGTGCCCTTTCTTCAGTACAAGAAATTCTGAATATCTGCCTTGTTTGTAGTAATGATTTAATGAAAAAAAAACATTTTTAAAGAAAAGGCCCACGAATTCTGTCTCCCATACCTGTACTGAGGCTGATTTTTTCTTTAGCCTTTCTGCTTTCCCTAAGGAGAAAGCTGATGAGGAAATACAGCTGGGCCCAGCCAAAAGGGTGGGAAAAAGAAGAGACTCATGCTTGTGCAGCTCCAGCTTGCAACCCTGTCAGAAATCTCATGATGTTTCCCATTAATATGTCATCTGTGTGGGATTTTGGAGTCCGAGGCTCTCACTGTGCACCAGACCAAAGAGCAGAGCCTGAAGTCCAGGTTGGCGCGTCTGATGGCAGGGCTCTGGCTGGGCTGGGACCTGATCCCCTCCTGCTCGCTGCATCTGCACAACGGGCCTTGGGACTTGTTAATCATGCAGGCGACACCTCATAAACCTGCCTGGAGACCTCAGGTTTGAAAACGCAGTCACCCAGGCAGATTTACAGCGTGCTGTCTGTTTGACTGACAGCTGTTGCTACTTTATGGGAAGCCCGCACATGTTCGCACTATAAAACAGGAACAATAGCTTTGGAAAAACCTACGCCTGCGTGAGATGCTTCAGTCCCGCTCTCCATCTGGGAGGTGGTTCTTCCTGGCGGCTACCAACCACCTTAGATGTGCTTTGGATGCAATTCAGCTCCTCTTAGCCTTGGTTGACTCAGTGGACGCAGTGGCAGGACCAAGCACGCACGAAACCTGTTTCTAATGGAGAGCTGTCACATCATGTTATCATGATGCTACACTGCGGGAGAGAAGAGTCTTTTATTATTTTTTTTTTCAGTGGGTTGTTTTGTGTTGCAGAAATGTCTCTAAGAAAACAGGAGATATAAATCAGAAATCTAGGAACAAGGTCAGGTACCAGCCATGATGACAAACTGGTCTGGAAGAGAAAATTCTCTCCCAATCTGCGTGGGGACAAAGCCGGTAGCAGATGTGGACAACCAAAGGACTTCAAGGGCCCTGCTCTACTCCATGGAAAATGTAAAGACTAAGTTTTAAAAGGCAATTTTAGAATCACCTGGATGACCATTTACTGAGCATGGTTGGTGAGGACACAGCTCTGCAGTTGGACCCCACACCAGCAAGCCCTGCCTGGGAGGCCTGGAGGGACCAGCCTTACAGTCCCCTTCCACTGATGTTCAGCTGATAGTGATCTCACTCTATTTTTCAGTGTTCCCTCCTTTTTTCCTGCCAGCAGGTAATTGCTGAGTCAAAGATAGGAGCCAGAGCTCTCTTTGGCAGTCTCACAGCAGTTAAGGAGGGAGAAGATTTGGATCAGATGAACTACCCAAAGTCAAAAATAAGCCTAACTCCACCATCTCCCACCCTTCCCTTCTTGTGCTGAATCCGTGGTGACCAGCAGTGGCACCATTTTCTGGGGCAGGTTTGCAGAAGAGCAAGATCATGAATTTGTGAATGCATGAGAAAAAGAAGCAGTGGCAAACAAACATGCATGAGAGCGAAGGACCTGAGACCTGTTCCCCAGCAGCATGAAAGCAGTCTCCCACCATAAAACGAGTGAAGTGTTTAGATCTTCCACGGTGGCTGCCAGTCATCTTGGGTAGGTTGCCAAGCATGAATTCCTGCTCTATGAATTCAGCATCAACAAGAAGTTAGTTTTTGTAGGATTTAAAGCCAGCAGGGAATCATTAAGATCCTCCAGTCTGATCACGGTGATAACACACGCCTTTGGTTGTTACCCAGAAAGTTTGGCCCCAAGCCCAGTGGGGATCTTCTTGTTGCAGTTGCGTATTTTTTAAAAACATATATCCAATCTTGATTCAAAGTCTCTGAGTGACAGACCACCAAAAGACCTGCAAATCTGTTACGGCCTTTGCTGAAGATGTGCATCTGATTTTCTGGCCAAAGACCTTATCAGGCCCCTATTTACTGCCAAGTGCCCCAGTCAGAAAAGGTCAGTTTTGAAGCATGGCTTGGCACTGGGGGACCATATTCCCTGGAGGCAGAGGACACCCACTCCAGCAGTAAAACCTCTGGGAAGAGACAGATCACAGACAGGACCTCTGATAGCAGCTCCTCTGAGCTGCGTAGCCATACGACCAAACAAATAGAGACTGACCAAGGAAGCACAGTCCAGTGCTGCTTCCTGAATGAGGCACATAATTCCCACTGCCTATTAGTTTGGGACCTGCATAGGAAGCTGGATAACAATGTCATCTTGTAAAGCTAACTTTAGCTGCCTATGAAGGGATTGTGAACTGAACCTGAACTGGCTGAATGGACTCTACCAATGCTGGCAAGGAGATTGGAAGCAGGCAATAAGGAGGATGAATTGCCTATGAATGGGAGAAGGATACCTCTACACCAGCTTCCAGGAGTTGAATGCCGCTTAGAGCGACCATAGCCTCCTTGGAATTCTCTAAGCTGACCTACAAGCTGCTAAGCAGGTTTGTTTTTTCACCCGAGTCCTTATTCAGCAAGCACACAAGCAAATCCATTTACTGAAGCTTTGGGCATGGGAATTTCTGCAAATGCATGATTCCTTCTACATACTTTAGACTATGACTGTTTGCTACCCAAATATTCAGACTGCATCTCAAACCCATGAGGAAAGAACTCCTGATTTTTCAAATAGTGGCAACCTCAGCATGGACCAGCCACATCTTCAGAAGCCCCTAAATTTCAGGTTGTTGGAAGCTAGAGGAGGATCCCAGGGAAATTACTAGCACAAACAGATTCCTGTGCTCTTTCCATGAGCATCCACTATTGGCTACTTCAGAGCCAGGATAGTGTGAACTCCTGGCCAAACACAGTATGGCTAGTCCTGTGAAGCCCATAGACAAGTATCTGTTACTGCCTAGCAGAACTGGTCAATTAGATTATAACATTGGTTTTAAAAGCCTTCCTCTCTTTTCCATCTGAATGCCTTTGGAGGAAGATAGTTGTCTTCATTCTGTAGGGATTATGCATTCTGGTTTTCCCACAAATTTAAAAAAAAAAAAAACAAACCTGAGCTTTTCATGAAATCTTCTGATTCCAAAACTTGGTACTTGGAGAAGACTATCAAGCACTATTAACCTTGCACTGAAATTTGAGTCAGTCTTCAAGGAACTTGTCTGAAATTTCCAGCATCAGTGAGGAAGACTTAAATGGGAAATCTCTTGAGAGCCCTATATGCTCTGGGGACTCTTGCTATTTCACAGTTTTGGGCAGCCAGAAAATTTTGCAAAATCTGTCTCCACTGTCAGCTGGAACTGAGAGTTGCACAAGCCACTGACACGAATAGTAATGCATGGGAAGATGTTGCACAACACTTTCAGACTTCAGAGGGTCTGCAGTTCGTGCCATTCATGGGCAATGGCTGGGTCCGTTCCTTATTTTAGCTGGAGAGATGCATTTAATTGTGACTACTGCATGAAGACAAAAGCAAGTGGCTGGGATGTTTCTGGGAGTTAGGTCATTAAATGGTGTAGCTGTGGCTGGTGAGTAGAGTGCTGCAGCTCCCAGAAGGCCAGCTGGCAGTGTGCAGTCCCCCCAGAGTTTATATGCTGTGTGTATATAACATTCAGCTATTTTGGTGAACTTATGAAAAGCAGAACAGTATTGTAAGTGCTTCATGAAAATCTCATTTTCAGATGGAGAAACTGAGGCACACCGTGGCTTCTAACTCAGGAAGTCAGAAAGACAGCTGCATGGAGGAAGGCTCTGTCTGCTGGGAAATACCATGGCCCCAGCTGCAACAGTTGAGCTCTTTGTGGGTGCCCAAAAGGTATGGACTGGTTTGTGTCTTACTGTTGTGCTCTCTGTGCAGTATGTCCTTCCAAGAAAATGCCATTTCTTTAAACTAGTGAGCCCCTTTTTAAAACATGTTGTGTAGTTTGAGTGCAGGTCAAATAGCAGACACTTTTGATTAATGCTACATCAAGATATTGCAAAAAAACCTCACATGCCTCAGTGGGAAAAGGTATAAAGGACAAACATTCAGAGCTGTTCAACATTTTGGGGAGGTGGGGAAATGAGCAGGAATGATCATACCTAAATAGAAAGCCAATGCTTGCAATTGCCAAGGCATCAGCCAAAAGGAAAACACAACTCTTGATCGCAGTAAAATCATGTATGAGTCATGATGGGCCAAGAACAAGTTTGCTTTCTTTTCCACCTCATTGAACAGATGATGATTAAAAGATAAATCATGCTTGGAGTCAAATCAAGTGATTGGATTAAAGTTTAGTTGAGTATTTAGAGACTGTTTGGGACACAATGGAAAGCTAATTGAAAACTTACATTTGTGAGACCCTTGAACTCTCCAGCTCTTAATAAAATACTACTGCAAAGTACACAAGGGTTCCCTGTGGGAGAGATTCCTCTCCACAAGTGCTTTTATTTCTCAGGTATGTGGAAAAATGGTATTCATTTTCTCTACAAGTTCAGCAAAGAAAAGTGTGTTCATGATCGTAATTCAATTGTTGTTCATGATGCAGAAACTTAATCTGTTCAGCTCACTGAAAATCAGTGGAGCAAGGCAGAAAGAAGTCACTTCTTTAAAAAAATGAAATTTTGAACACTTCATCCTTTTAACTAGTCTTTACTCTTCTGAGCAGCTCATATTCCAGAGTGACTGGCTGCTTGCATTGGGCTGAAGTGACTCTGGAGTCTTAAAAGCTATGCAAAAATACCTTCTAGATGTGCTGTAGTAGGAAATGTTAAGGGGGTTTTTTTGTACTAATAATATAATTGCATCTGGAATCACCTCCAGTTCTTAAGGAACATATCCAGCCTCCGGCTTCAAAGCACTGGTGGTTTTGGTGCAAATAACAGTGAAACCCACAAATAAGGAGAATAAACTTCCCCCCCCCAACGCACACACAGAAATGAAAAACCTCTTTTTTCACTTGGGCTCTATGTAACCAAACACTAGTCTTTCTTGGTAGTGCTTAACACTGAAGTGAAGCTGCAGAAGCTCTGTAGTCAGGTTCATTTGCCCCCTTGCACTTTCTGACTCTTGTAGAGTCTTTATCTGACATTTTAGCACCCTGGAGGAGGGGAGATCTCAGGTGGCAACAAGGCAAAGATTGCAGCCAGAGCCTGTGCACTACAGAGCATTAAAAGACAACGGTCTGACTTTCATGAAAGCCAACCTTATTTAAGCTAGTCCCGGTAGAATTGACAAGCAGATTTATTCAACAACCCTCACATGAGTGGGTCAGGTGTGAGCCCACATCATCCAGGTTTGCTTCCAGGGGGAGGAAAGGAGCTGCCCTCAATCTGCATGACTGCAGGGCCTGGTCAGGCTGTTGAGTTGAGCATGGTTCACTGGTCCAAAAATGCGTGATGAATGAGTCCTAATGGGAGCATGGTAGAGCAGTCCTCTCCTCCGTGTGCAAGAGTTTATGTTTCTCCAACTAGGTTGACTTCTAGGACAGTTTTTCTGCAGAAGGATGTGTGCACAGAGATCACAGGTGAAAAGTTCAAACGTAGAAGGTTGGGGGGGGGGGGAGAATGGGAATAAGTTATACTTATTTCAGATGATGAATATAAATTACTTTTCAGATAGGAACAGATAAATCTAAGTGGTTTAGTAGGTGTGATCCCAGTGCGATCAGAATGATGCTTTAAACCTGTGGGATTTAGCATTGGTCACAGTCCTATAATTCAGCCAGAAGCAACGCAGTACCACTAGAGAATCAGGTAAGTTGCAAAAACAAAAACTCTAAGAGAATCCCCAAATCCCCAAAACGTGACATTTACTTTGTATATCTTCCTGTTGGACAGTGTGGCTGCACAGGACCTGAGGAAGCCATGCAATCCCTCTTCTTTCCCTGACGCATGACTAATTCCATCCTTTCAGTCCTAACAGACATGTCTTACCTGTTCTTACAGGTAAGTGATTGCAAACTCACTTAGTGCTTTCTCATCCTTACTAATAGAAGATATTTCCTAATGTTCCGATTTATTTTTCCCTTGCTTCCATTGGTATCTGTGACTCCACAGTCTGTCTCCATGTTCTGTCTTCCTCTTAGCCTTTTCCTTAGTTGATGGGCTTAGTATGACTCTTTTTAACTTTTCCACATAGGACCTGTGTCCTCGACCTCCTGCCTTTCCCTTTCTTGGGCTACATTTTTGACCAACAGGTCATGTAGTCACAGCATGACTACCAGCTCGTACCAGAAACAGTCCAAGTCCAGTTATTAACTACGTTGCCTTTGCCAAGGTAAGCATGGATATCTCTATAGTACGTGACTTTGTGCAGCTTTGTCATATCTGTTGTACAACTGAGACAGAGAGGTGAAGACAAGGCATTTGGGGTCAGTGTTTTGGAACTAAATTAAGTTACCAACCTAGGTCTGTTGTAATTTAAGTAATTGGTAATTTAAGTTACCAATCTAGTCTGTTAAAGAGCTCACCTCATTGCCTAGTCATTGCCTCCCGCTGACTTCAATGGTGCTTTCACTGAGTGCATTATTTTTTAGCATCAGTGTTTCATATGCATCAAAGAAAATGAAAATATTGAAATAGCCATAAAGCTAACCTTCTATTTGTGCTAATTAGTCAATTGCATGCATCAAAATAAGAAGTTCCCTATAGCAGCATTGCTATATGATGTGCCTACTAAAGCTAGCTTAGCATTTGCTTTTTCTTAACAGCTGTAGTTTGTTCTTCATTAGAAAGCTTTATTATGTCTTAAAGTGATTAATGAGCTCTGGGAGGACTGCGTAATAAGCCAGCAGTCACAAGCTATAGAACACTCCTTGGTGGATTAGAGGAAGATGGGTCAGAAAGATGAATATGTTTCTATTCACTGTTGCAGATTCTGAGATGTTTCACCTCAGAGCTGAAGAATGTGGGATGGACGCAGCGCTGGAGGTGACACTATGTCTTGTTCAAGGTCAGTTGCCTGCACATGACTTTTCTGTGTGGATCTGCCAAGAACACGTTAGAGTGAGGAATATTTTGAAGATGAAGAAACTCCTGCTTTGGGGGTGATGGTACTTGCACAGCGTTGGGAAGAAGTGAGAAGGCTATGTTTTGTTGTTGTGGTTTTGGCCAAATTTACCAGAACCAGACAGACAGATGGCCCTTCCCACCCCCAATCCCCAAAAAGAGAGGAGAGGAAGATATAAGAAGATTTAGAAGTTTAGAATGAACTAAACTACTTTAATGAAGAAATTTAATATTAAAATCCAAAAGGAGAAAATAATGAAATAGATACAGTATATACAAAACCATATCAAGCTGCCAGAATGACGTCACCGGCAGGCACAGGGGAAGTCCCAGACTGGACTCAGCGATGGATGGGCACTGGGTTCCAGCTCTGGAGTCAGGCTCAGGATCAAAGGCAGATGAACAAACAGAGTCCACTTCGGACGTCGGCCACTGAAGAAGGAGAGTTGACCTTTTGATCCCCCAGCTTTTAACTGAGCATGGGGCAGATGGGATGGAATACCCCAGTAGGTCAGGTTTGGGTCACCTGTCTTGCCTGCTCCTCCTCACAGATGCACAGAGAGCAGTCTTCTCCACAATATGCCTTTGATTTCAGAGAGTTAGAAGAGGCCTAGCTAAAATGTAAAATAACTAAACAGGAAGTTGGTTCTGGTTTACTTCAAACCGGGACATTTGTGATGCCTAGAGATGACATCCATGTGAATGAACATCCTCTCATTTGGGGAACCTGTGGTTTATACTGATTTCTGGTTTGAAGTATGATGGGCAGGTCATGTCAGCCTGCATGTGGCTATACTAGGGATCAGGAACGCTTTGTACACATGTTGGCTGGGTGATGCGACAGCCTTAATTAGCCCTCATTGGAATCAATATGGCAGCAATATGGTAGCTGTCTGAGAAATGCTGTGTCTTCTTCATAGCATGACAGGTTACGGTTTTGCTGTGCCTGCTTCAGCTGTGAGCAGATGTTCACTCTGCCTACCCTGAGTCCTCTTGCTGCCAAAGATCTCCTCCCTTTGGCTCTGCCAGCAGAAGGCATGAGTCACTGCTCTCAAACCTGCATCCCTGCAAAATCAGGCAGTGATGACAAACCAGAGAGGGTTCTGGTGTACAGCCTCTAGCTTCATACTTTCATTTCAGCGGCCATCGGGTTTATTTACTGGAATAGAAACCCCAGCTAAAAAAATAGTCTCAGAGTGGAATATTTGAATTGAGTGAGCTCATGGTGTCAAAGCACTGCCTTGCCTGGGAAAAATGCCTTCCTTTTCCCCCTTGCTGTGGGGGAATGAAGAGTTGAGGGGGGTTTTGGTCTGGTCTTGAACAAAAAGAAAACTTATCCACTTTTCTTCAAATTGGGCAGCATTTTTTTGAGTTTGGAGAGCACCTCTGGGTGCTCTGAAATAGCAAACTGAACATGGACTGAGATGCAGCAACTCTGTGTAACAGCCAAAGCTGGGAGTGGCTTTGAAATCCTGTGTGTCTGAGGCCATGATACCTCATAACGTGGCATTTTATCAAATAACTCGTAGGTCTCTTCACTACTACTGCTGGATTTGATGAGATAGGCTGTCTGGGTGCTTTGGCTAGGACCGTGGTTTGTATTTGGTTTCATAAAAAAGGTATGCATGATTTCAGGCTCTCCTCCCCTTATGGGTCTCTCATCTCCTCTACTTTAATGAAAGTAATAATAATTATTACAATAGGATGATATGCACTATCTAAAGGGCCTGTACACTGAGTGGTAAGCCAGGAGTCTTTATGTACCCCTGAGAGCTCTTCTGTCAACTGGTCTTAATATTTCTGTTCTCTTTGCAACCCTTATGGTTAGGAAACTTCCACAAGGGGAAAACTCCTCCAGCTACATGCAGAAAATACAACCAAGAAGCTGAACAAGATCACAGTAGAGTCTGGGGACACAGGGCCCTGGATGGATGCTAGGTGGACGGCACAAATCTCTTCCTCCTCTATTTTGAGAACAACTGTGTTCGATTACATGTTGTGCAAACACATTCTGGTTTGGTTTTCTCCTTTAAAGACTAGGGTAGATGTTGTCTTATGAGGCTGTAGGGAGGTTCCAGCTAATGACCCCAGGCTGTGTTTCAGATCTAAATCTCCCACTTTTTGACACTTTTTTTGGGGTGGGCAGCCCGCTGAACAAGAGAGAATTAAAGCTGTTGGACATCTTTGCTACCCATTGAATGCCCTATGCTTTGTACCTACGGACTCATGTTTTGCAGAAGCAAAGACAGTTTGAGAGAAGTGGGATATGGGACCAAGGGGCACGGAGTCTCCGAGTTAGCTGTGAGAGACAGGATGAAAACCAATGGAGGTTTTCTTAGCTCTATGCTGAGCTCTGTGGCTTCTCCATGGGAAGTGTAACAGGAGAGACAAGGGTATTGCAGGATACTGATATGTGTTTGCCTTTGGAAAAAAAAAAAAAAAAAGTCCTCCTAGCTGCAGGAGTGCAGCGTTTGTGCTGTATTCATGGGAGTCCTTTGAGAAAGCAAAGCATGTGTGCTGGCCATTTCCTCAAAGAAAATATTCTTTGTGAAAGCTAATAATTTTAGCAGGGATTCCTTTCTTCCTCTTGAGGAGAGTTAAATGAAGTTATGGGTCAGTGAGAGGGCATCTGTACAACACGGAGGAAGAATTTCCAAAGCTTGAATGTATTCTCTTCATTTGGAGAAGACCTGGTCAAATTGGCTTTCTAAAACATTTTCTTTATTAAAGATTTTATGGGTTCTTTTTGCTGGTTTGCTGAGGCTGTTAAGCTATTCTGAATTCATAAGGACTCAATTGATGGAACTGATAGAAAGCTTAGGAAAGTTTTAACAACTTTCCTTCCACAAAGCTGAACTTTCCAGTAGTCTCCACCATACTCGTGCAGATTTCTTGATATAAATAATTTCCAGCTGTGAGTGGTTTCTCCTGGTTTCTCCTCCCAGCTGACAAAAGTGTATTGCCATCTAGGCTCATGAAATGACAGAACAAGTCCGGTACGCCGAGGTCCTTCTGCATTTATATTCTCAAACTCACTCAAAATCCCTTTTTTTTTTTTTTTTCTGAGATACGATATTTGAAGCTCTCTGGGCAACTTCACTGATAATGTTCAGACCTCCTGCGTGGAGGAACTGGGCAGCCAATAGCTCTCTTTTGGGCTGTAATTTCCTCACTCAGAAATCACTTTAAATCAGAATCGAAGCTTGATGAGGACTGTGGATTCACAAATGAAACTAATAACTAGCTGTTGAGTTTGTGGTGCCCTTGAATGAGGGAACCCTTGGAAAGATACTGGGTAAAAAACGGACTTGTGATGGGAGAGCAGGGGCCATAAATTGAAACTGATCTTAGTGAAAAAGGCTGTAAATTCTGCCTGCTCAATTCTCCACTGGACCATGCTTCTTTGCATTCTGATTTTGAAATCCCAATTTCCTGAGAGATTGCATGATTATTATTTTTTAATCTAAAATGTATGGTTGAAAGAAAAAGCGTTTTAAAAAAACAAACCGCTGGCAATGCAAATGAGATTGAGCCGTTTGCTGGAAATGCCGTACATTGTATTGCCCAAAACTTGGCATTTATGGAAGTGACCAGCAGGGAGGAAACGGAATTGTTCTCATGGCCAGTGTCAACTTGGATCATCAAGTCACACCGCAGATTTGGCGTCTCTGACGGAAAAGAGAGGCTTTCCAGTCCGGTACAATCCCGCTTCACAGCGTCAGTCATTGCGTAGGTTGGGGTGGGTGAGGATTGACAACTGGGTGGGACAGCAATGTACAAGTCTGGTGCTTTCTCGTCTCAGATTAATGATCTTCAAATCTGGTTTTCAGGGAAACAGACTCACTCACACGTAAATAAAAACCAGAGGGAAGCTTTTAAAAGACTCAGATGCTTGCTAATTCCAAGCAACAGCTAATACAATGCCTTGCTAAGGCATCCTGTTGACTGAAAAGATAGCGGTCCTTTCATGCCTTCCCTTTTCCCTAGGATATCTCTCTGAAGGGACTCAAAACTGCTTTTTACACTGAGCTCTTGATCCTGGTTTCCTGGGTTCAACTGAAAATTTAACCTTCCTTTAGCAGGCCCCTGCAAAAGTCAGGTGCCCCTAGAAGGTGGTACAGCCTGCTCAAGGTCTGAATCAACCTCTGGAGGGGTCTCTCTAAGGACAGATGAAATCTAAGCAGCTTTGTCTACTTAACGTAGCTGCGGTATAGAGAGGTGCCCATAGCTGGGGACGGTGTCCCCAGCCCAACTTCATCCAGGTCTGAGCAGTTGTGGTCAGGAGGACACACTCATGCGGAGGTGCAGTAGGCCGAAGCTTGTGCAGCCTTGTGAAGAAGGTGAAGCTTCTGTCATGGGGCCCTCTCTTGTGTTTGATATTTCATGAGCCTTCGTTGGAAAAACCCCACCCGGTCTGGTCAGACTGTGCCAGCGCCATAGGGAAGATTAAAAAAAGTTGTTGTTTCAATTTTAAAAAAAAACCCACACCATAGTTATAGAAACTGAGAAGCCCACATCTTGGCAGATGATGATGGGCTTGAGCACCATTTCAATGCAGTAACAGCATTAAAGTTCCATCCTGTTCCCATTGAAGTTGGTGGCAAAGCTCCTATTGACCTCAGTGGGAGTAGGATCAGGCCCCTGGATGTAAACTGGTTGGAATGGATCCACTAGGGCTTTACTCCTGGTTTGGGGTCTGTGGATGTCAGCGGTGCTTCCACTGAGGCAATGCTGATGGAAAGGTGGCGTGGGTCAGGACCAGAATTGCATCTAATCTGTGCCCTGTGGCTCTCTGTGCATTTATCAAATGGAATTTCAGGCTGAAAACAAAGGGATTGAAAGGTTGAAAAACAACGAAGGAATGTTCACTTGGCAGCTCTGCTAACCAGATGTTTGTTTCTTTTTCCTTGTTCTTAACAATGACTAAAAAACTCGTGAACAGTCTCAAGCCCAGCGCAAGGTCAGCCCGAAACTAGGTAAGAGGTGTCGCAACAAGGCAGAACGAACATCTGGGAATGGAAAATGTTAATTTATACCAGGATTCGGTACTGTGGCTCAGAAAACACGGCTGAACCTTCAGAAGGCTGGGCACATGTGTGCTTTCCCTTCCTACAGCAAGCCCCATCCGTCGTGCGAAGCTCTCGCGGAAGTTCGCAATATTCCCTTTGTGCTGTTGTGTGAACTGCTTCCAAGAGCGGTTGAGCTGTTGTGCTGGAGTCAGAGCAGAAAGAAGCCAATGTTAAAGCGAATATATGCATACATATAAACGTATGCACCCATTTCCTGGAAAATATGTATCTAAATAGTGGAGCAGCAAGTTGTACGTTGTACTTCATGGAGCTTTCGAGGCAGAGAATAGCCCTTACAGGGTTAGTCTTATTAAACAGCATTTTTCATTATGCTGCAAGAGGTGCCTATTTGAAGAATCCCCAAACTGGTTTTGGCAAAATCAATCCAAAAAGGGAAAATTACTGGGTGGGAAGCAGCAATATAATGCCCTGAGGCTGCAAAGCAGTAAATTGAATCTCTGGCCTCTCTGCTGCGTCACCCCTGACAATATGTACTTCTTCAGCAGCATTTCCTCAAGGCTGTTCCCAGGACCAGCACCCTTTTGCCTTGTTTCACAGAAAAACACCTCATTAATCAGTCTGGAGAACATGGTAGTGAAGCAGATAAATTTTATTTAAAAAAAGAAAAAGGTTTTTCATTTTCACTAGTAGGGAAACTAAGCCAGAGAGGTAGAAGCGACTCATTCGTTACTTACTTGTTCATTAATGGTGGGATTAAGAGTTGAGCTCTTGTTATCTGACCAACTGGCTTTTTATCAGTTCACATCTGTCTAGTAGTGACTCCACAGCCAAACAGCACACTTTGCCAAGAGGCAGCATTTTACTAAACCGGTGTATTTGTGATTGCCTGGCTTAACTCTTACTTAAATCAATGTGGCAAACAAATCACTGCTTAACAGCTGGTTCTGTTGGGTCTGACCATTTCCAGGGAAAAGAGAAATCAGGTATATTTAAGTTCAATTCATATAGAAGTGCTTCCTTGGGCTGCATGGGCAGTATGTGACAGTGAACCAGTTAAATTGGTTTAGATTTATAAGAAAATAGTGCTATCAACAAGGTTAGGATTAGGGTTAGGACGCATCAGTACAGCTCACAAAAGTTGTGCAGCTCTTTGTAGGTGAGCATCACACGAATTAATCTGTGAGTAAAACCGGACTGCACTGCCTGAGGAGGATAACCCTGGACAAAATTAAGGTGTAGTCCCTGGAAGAATATGTTATTAGGGCAGTTTCAAAGTGGCAGGAGCCTGGATAAGGGCAGTGAGGATGCTCTAATAGTAACGATCCCAGCAGCTCCTAGGAGGAAGGAGTGGAGAAAGCTATTTTATTAAGCAGTTTCTTCCTGAACATCTAGTAGCTGGCAGGTCTGCTTAGATCTTCCAGCTCGGAAAGCCTGCTCTCCACGGGTACTAGAGCTCTCACAAAGAAAGGTTTCCTATCAGCCCTCTCATCTGCTTTCTCTGCCTTACCAGCAGCTGAGTGTTCCCCCAAACTCAGCCTTCACCCATTTCTGAGTTGGGGACAGAGTTGATTCCTCCCTGTCTTACAGGCTCAGTGTAACAGGCACATGGAACAGCGTGGACTCTCCTAACGTCATCCACTGGGCTCGGGGACATAATAAACATGCTCTGCAAAGATCAGCTATGAGGGGGGACCTCATTTCCCTCTACAACTCCCTGAAAGGAGGTTGTAGAGAGGTGGGAGTTGGCCTCTTCTCCCAGGGGAATGATGACAGGAGCAGAGGAAATGGTCTGAAGTTGGGGCAGGGGAGGTTTAGATGGGATATTGGGAAGAATGACTTTCCTGAGAGGGTGGTCAGGCACTGGAATGGCCTGCCCAGGATACCTCTTAAATCCCTGGAGGTATTTAAGAAACGTGTAGAGGTGGCTCTTCAGGGCATGCTCTAGTGCCTGAGATTGTTGCTTTTTGTCTGTCTGTGGGTGTGTGTGGTGTAGGTGTGTGTTGGTTTGGGTTGTGTGTGTGGTTTTTTTTCTTTTGGTGGTTGGACTCCCTTCCAACCATGAATATTCTGTGATTCTATTGTCTGGACCACCTCGATATGGAGAGGGATAGCAGAAGGAGAGCTCCTGTGCCAGAGTCCAACTTGTTCCATTTTCATCTGCGATCCAGCAGGGATGTCGAGTGTGCCTCCACACCTGGGAAAGCACTTCCCTGGTCTGCTGCGATGTGCCCAAGCCTGTCCGTCCTTCTTCTGGCTGAAGAAGCATGTTTCCTCAGCCTGCCAGCACTGCCTAATGCCCTTGGGCAAGGCAGACACTCAAGTAAGTACATTTAGTGCACTTTGCAAGGGACCTCTCCCTCACAATTAGAGTACCTTCCCACCCAAGCTGGATGTCGTCATAGTGTCATGTGCATGGGAGGTGCAGGCTTGTTTTTGTTCTGTGTTTGAGAGAAACACTGGCCGATGCTGAAGCTATAATCTTCTCTCCTCCTTCTGCTTACCAGATCTCTGCCTCTCTTCAGAACCACATTGAAAAGAAATCTTTGTTTGTTTATGAAGTTTCTGGGAGTTTCAGGTTTGTTTTCCTCTCTCCTGCCAACACTGGAAGTGCCAAAACAAAATAAGAGAGAGGCATTTCTCTTGGAGTTGCCGGCCATGGTAAGAAGAAGGAGTGCCAGAAATCTCAGGAGAAATCTGCTCCCGATCTTCCCAGTACAGTCTTTCAGAGTGGAGGGATGGGGACACTTCAGCAAAGCATCTGGGCTGCTGGATGCCAACGCAGCCTGCATTCCAGCTGGGGATGTGTCATTACTCCTTTCGATAATGATAGTGGCATGCAAAATTGAGGCTAGCGGAAGGACTGCCAAATGTTCCAGAGGTGGTAGCCATCTGCTTGAAGATTTTCTGTGCCTGAAAGTGTTGGTTCACTGTGCATTTAGTGCAGATGTTAAAGCCAAAGCCTCCAGATCCACATTTCGAGCTGCATCAGTGGCACAGGGGTCTTCAGCAGCGGGCTGCCTTTTTGCTGCAATGTGTGGTCTTAACCAAGCCACCGTCTGCCACCTGACTAGCATGTTTCACCATAAGCAAAGCCTGCTTTGAAGGCAAAGCTTCACTCCCCCTTTGAATATCTGAGGAATGGGAGTGACCCAGAAAAAGGGTTTGATTCCATTTTTAAGGACTTCCATTGTGGGGTTAAGCCTCCCTGCTCCTGAAAAGATGTTGGTGAGGCATCCAAGGAAAGGCATTGAGTCCTTCCATAAGACTTGTGTCTAACTTGATGTTGTGCTGAGGTACCAAATTTCCCACCACAGAAGCGTAATGCAGGGAAGAACCAAATTTTCTTGCAGTCCAATGTAGATGGCTACAGAGGGCCTTTGATTTTAGCCTGTGGCTCACGGGTGCTACCAGTTTGAATTAAACATCTTGCATGCCAAAAAGCAGACTTTTGTTCTTGATTTGATATGATGTTACTGGCGGGTGGGAAGGGTACTATGGAGATGAAGGAGCTTCAACCTCCAGCACCAATGTCATCTGTGAACACTGGAGATTCCAGATGTGAAATAATCTGCTTCAGGCCACCAAGGACTTAAAAGGATATAACAAAGATGAGATAATATCAGTATGATGCTGATATATCCAAGAAAGAAGACACTGGGGAGACTCTGTAAGATGATGGCAACCCAGGGCAACATGGTCTTCCTGTGTTCATCAGTAGCTGTGAGCTGTAACCTAAGGCAGCCAAGAGCTGAATGGATTTCTGGCTCTGTGTGAATCTTTACTTGATCTCACTCTATTTCCTGTTCCATGACTTTCCTGGGCTGCAGGCCCAGCACGATTCTTCTGAAGAGGTCTTTATGTAAAAGGAGAGAGGGGCACCCATCTTTAAAGATGGGCATTTGGAGGGATTTTCTCTATGTGTTGTTTCCTTAGAGTGTTAAGATCCGCCAGTATTGGACTTCTGCCTGACTTTCTTCCTCTGCTATCCAACACTCCTGCTACCTGCCCCACCAGAGAAAAAGACTGCTATCTTTAAGTCATCATTCAGAAGACTCAGAAAGTAAGCAAGACGTCGAGACCTAGATCACCTTCTCTTCTTAACTGGTACACAAGTAGCTTCTCCGAGCTGTCGCCCTGCATGCTTCCAACCCTGTGGAAGACATAGGGTGAAAAGTTCAGCAAACCACAATCCATTTTACAGCAGACCTGCAAAGCACAAATATTAATACCAATAAAACAAGAAGGGGATGACAATGGAATTCAATTGCCAGTGGCTGATAGACTTTCAAATACTTAAACTGTGAGCAAGGCTTTTAATCCACACACAATAAACTGTCCTACCTCCAGCATCAGAGGAAAATTGCTTTTTTCCTAATATGTATTATCCCCACCAAAACCTTGACATTGCTGAGCTTTCCTGTAAACCATCAGTCTGGATATATTTTATGATGTGATTTATAGAGAGTTTGTTTCTTAAAACTCAAAGCAATATTGCTATAAAAGTATAAAAGATGCATGTTTTGGTAGTGGATGAATGCCATTGCCTTTTTTTTCCCCAGCTGGGAACCTGCTGAGTGGGTTAACACCACTTGGAAAGATTAATTCTTCATGTGTGGGCATTCATTGGCAGCCTTGAAGCAGTGCAGAGTACAATGCCATCATCCTTCTGTTCAAGAGCAGCATCATAGCAGCTACTCAAGCTAAAAGATTAATTAACAAGTTGGAAGCCCAGGGGACTTCCTTGGACTTCCATCACCAATTTTGCTGATACTTTCTTCTGCAGGCATTTTCACATGGCTTTGGCAGCACAGTTTTAATGTTGCTGTGCTCTATTCAAGTCATGGAACAGATTAGATAATCCCTAGGCTTTTTCCACCTCTAACACTTGTGGTTCTGGTTAAATAGCTGTCAAGTTCTGAATTTAAAAGAGCAGAACAAGCCAAGGCTTTTGAGGTTCTGCTGGGAGGATTACAACTTGTAACACATTCCATAACCTTCCAAAAGTGCCTGCACTTTCAAGTTTCCGGACAAAAAATGTTATTCAGCTTTCTGCAGAACTTCTTTGTTGTTCACTACACGATCCAACTTTTCTTTCTGCATGAAGATACAGCTAGCCTACTAAGGCTGACCAGTGGGAACCTCTCCTCGCTTTCACTGTTTGTGACTGAAGATGTTTGCCTGTTGTTGAAGCAAAACAAATTTCATTACAATAAAAAATTGCATCTGCCAACTCAGTTTTAAATGCAGCTCTTGGAATTTACAGGAAAGTAAAAAGTCCCAGAGAAATGAATTGCTGTCTTGTAAACTTGCCAAGTATACATGAAAGAGCTGATAGGTCTTTGGCCTACTTGCTTTTATTATGATCTATAAGCTGCACATAAATATTTTATCTCAGATGGCACAGTTTAGGGCTGTGGGGTTTTCAAAGTAGGCTAAGGAACTTTTCACCTCCAATTCATTTCTCTGGACCTGGCTGGCTGCTGCTTTTTGTAGTGAGTCATCACAGCGAAGAGGCAACTGATTTGTGGTCTTAATGGAAATGCCAAGGAGATGCACATTGGCATAGCATCACTGTATTCAACAGAGTTGCACCAACGTGGCCGGAGAATCTGATCTCTCACCCAGAGAGGCTCTCCTGGTGGATATGCTGCGAGGAGGCACACATTCCCTTCTCTTGGCCTCAAAGAGATGGCTTATTTTTGTCTCTCTCCTCCTGGTGCCCAAGTAATAGCCAACAGAGCATTGCAGCGCAGCAAGAAGTCATGTCATGATGATGCTGTTTGGTATTGCAATATAAGGGTCAACAGACTTGCCATTGGCCAAGTGTTCAAGTTTTTATTATCTGGACCTTTCTTCTGTCCTGATGCTGTTTGCTTATAGTACTGGAATTTCAGCCTTGTCCTTTTGAGAGCATCCTCTTATGCCATTATATATCTTTACACAGCTTTATTAGCACTGGTTGCTCCTCCTTTTGTGTTTCATTTCTGGTGTTACAGCCCAGCTGCATTAGGTGCAGTACAAACACTCCAAAAGGTGGATGTTTGCCTTCCTCGGGAAGGAGAAGGTGATAGAAAATTCATCTCTGGGAGAAAAAGGGTCCCTCTTCTGAGAGAAAGAGCCTGGTGTCTTTGTTGGTTTGAGCTTGGAAGCAACTGGTGACTGTGAAATCAGCAGAAATAGGATGAGTTGCCCTATTGTAGGTGAGTGGGTTTAGCAAGCTGTTGAGGTCAAATCCTTCTCTTTTGACAGGAAAACCTTGAAGAATTCAGCGGTGAGGCTTGCTCTTTGAAATTGTGCATGTCTGGGGAAGACTTATTAACTTGACATCTGGATTTGAGGTTGCTATTGCACCAGAGGCTGTAGCCAAAGAGTGTGGATCTGGGGAAGGGAGAGACTGTTGGGTTTGTGTTAGTTATATGTCATATTAATTAATACGGAAAATATGAATATTATTTATAATATTTGTATTATATTCTGCTATCATTCTCCTTTAGCTCTGTTGACGGCAATTTGTTTGCCTGTCACTATAACCGCATGCTCTTTGCCTCCAATGGGACTGCTCACCAGTGAGCAGTTTGTGTTTATAGTGAAAAGGGGGCTCTGTGTGTCTTTTTTTTTTTCTGTTCCTTAGGCAATCACAGTGTAATGTGGTGAGAGTCAGGAATGTTTGGGGACAATGTAGAAAAGAGACTGGTGTACTTACTGCCTCTCCACGCCAGCATATATCATATGTTTTCCTTAGTTTCTAGATCAGCTAACCTTGCAAGAACTCCTCTGCATGACCCTAGGGCAATCTGGACCATATTTCTATGCCAGTCGTAAAAGTCTATTAGGCTGGCTTTGGCTACAAATCAGAGTAGTTCAGGACACTTAGTGTAGCACAGGAAACAGGTTTGGGAGATGCTGGTTCATAAAGCTTATGGTGGACCTATGAGATGTTTATAACACTTATCTCTCCTTTCACCCTCACTTAGCTGTAATGATTAAAATTTTGAATCTTCACCTAAAGTAGACCTGGATTTCTCGCTCAAAGGAAGGATCTGACTTCCTCGTTTTGGGCAAAACCCTAGGATTATCTTCCTCAAACTTTTAAAGCTTTGAAATGGGGTGGATGTCCTAGGTAATTCTGCAAGTTGGCCTGCATTTTACAAATAGGATCCTTTGAGACACAAAAGAGGGTCCCAGCTTCAGAGAAGATCCAAAGTTAGGAAAATACATGCTTTCCAGACTTTTTAAGTGAGTAAAATTGTATTCTTGGTACTCAGAAAGAAATGTAATTTATAGGTTGGAAGTTAAGTTGTAAGGATGTCAACATTTTGGAATTATAAAGGCAGCAGATACAATGAGACTACACAGAGCTGAACAAATTGCCATGTTTATCCAACAGCTAGTTTGTATGCAGCTACTCTTTATTTTTAATAACACAGAGAATGCCTATGTAGCTTTGCTGCAAAGTCCCCTCATGCCTCCTAATCTCCAGAAGTGTTTGGTATCAGTTTTAACTCTTTTCCTGCTGAAACCAATGGCAACATAAAACTGCTTCTATCCTGCATTTCCTTGCTTATATTTTGATATATTTTTTTTTTTCCAGTGACTTAGGAATTACACTGATTTGTTGCTTGGTCAAAAATATTTGGCTTCTTCCTTCATACATTTTTCAGCAATCCACATGCATCGCAGGGGTGGAAGAGAAATAATTGGCCTATAACTTTGTACAGCTCAGGGAAAACATGCAATTAACGTTGCTGCAAATTACTCCCGGATGAAATTGGTAAGTTGAAAAGTAGAAAAGCCCAAGAGCCCTTGAAGTCTGAAAATTTCCCTTTTCACTTTAGGATGTTTATGATCTTAAGACATCAGCTGTGTCTCTGGGTCTCGTTTCCACAATGAAGTATCTCCTGAGATTTCTTTCGCCAGCATTGTCAGTGTCAGTGTGGGAGACATCAAAGCAAAGTGAGATAACTGGCAACTGGCATGGCAGCGTGGGGTAAAAGGTGAAGGCTTTGTGAAACGATGCCTGCAGGCTGTATATTCCACATCAAATGCAGGCTCTCCCCAGCCTGAAAACCAGAGCACCATAAAACTCTAGGTGACTCCCTTAATGGGTTTAAAAATAATTCTCTCGAGCTTGCTCCCCGTTGCTCGCATAGCCTCTCACCTGCGACAGAGAGCAGTGGCCAGCTGCAAGGAAGGGGTGAGAGGGGAGAGGAGACACGGAGCAGGAAGGAGACAGAGGCAGCTGGCAGTCCTGCAGGATACCATAACCACTCTGGTGCTCCCCAGGGCCTGGGGCCAGGTGCAAGGGTGGATGTTCAAAGGAGGCTGAGGAGGGAGGTGCCCAAATCTCACGTAAAATCATTGCCAATTGGGCAACTATTTGCCTTAGGCTTCCATGGTTTGTAGTAATCGCTGTGGGGAGGAGAAAAGGAGTGTGGGTGTCTTAGGCATTAAAGGGTGAGATGACACTTTGACCATCTCTCCCTCTCCTGTGCAGTTTGGTGTTTCCTAGCTCTTTCCTTTACAATCCTGATCTCGTTCCATGTGTAGTCAGAAGCAGTTTAACTGCCAAGGATCATGCACCAGGGGGGGCAGTTCATATGAGACACGGAACCAGTTTGAACAGTTTGTGCCCCAACTTCATGGGGAGATGCCAACCCTGACCCACCCATGGCAGGGAACAAACTATTCCCTAACTTTGACCTCTTCCTTCGTGTCACTAGAATACACCCAAGAACAGCTGAAATGTCCTTTGTTCTCAACGAATGCTCCCAAAGATCTCCCAAGGAAAGCAACCATGGGGACCTGAGACATGATATTTCTAATAGAAACAGAGATCTGGGAAAACTGAGGACCTGCTCACAGCTGGAGTGGGCTGCCAGGCCAGATGTACCTGAATCCTTGCACCAGCAGAAAACATCCCAAGGTACAAGGTTGATTTTTTTTTCCTCCTTTAATTTTTTTATCTCTTGCTAATGAATTCACCTCATGGTGGTTGGAGCTTTTTCATGGCACAATTCTTTTCTTTCATGGTTGAATGGTCCCCCCCTTACTCAAGGCAACGATGACCATCACAGTTAGTTTCCATGTAATCATCTGATGCCAGGTCTTGTTGTCCTAGCCTAAAGTCCTTGTCACCAGCTCCCTCAGGCTTGCCCCAATCAAAGGGGTGACACGAACATTTCCCTGTCAAAGAGCAATTTATTCCCTGCTGCCTGCAGGCCCTCTGCTTAGGAGCACTTTGTAGGCAGAAGATGTCTGTGGGGAATGAGGGAGAGGAGGAGTTAGCAAGGACCGAAGTGGTGTGATGAGTGCTGGCAGGATGGGACTGACCCTGTGGCACTCTGGGAATAAATGCGTTAGGAAATCTTCATTTCACTGCCCCAGTAAATGCTTGTTCTGAAGAAAAGGGCTTATAGAATCATAGAATGGTTCAAGTTGGAAGGGACCTTAAAGATCATCTAGTTCCAACCCCCCTGCCATGGGCAGGGACACCTCCCACCAGACCAGGTTGCCCAAAGCCCCATCCAGCCTGGCCTTGAACCCCTCCAGGGATGGGGTGTTAAGACCAGATTGGTTCTAGGGTGTTTGCGTGTGAGGAAGCAAGCACTGAGTGCAGCAGGTCCTGGACACTTGGCAAGTTGGAGGTGATGCCAATGACAGGGAACCAGAGTTAGGCTCCCTGGTAATTGCAGAAAGAAGGTTGCATGGTACCCATGGCTCTGCAGAAGAAGTGAGAGCAGTGTAATTGGCATGAGGGAGCAGGTGTGAAAACCCCAAAGGCGTCATCCTAAAACAGCCACGGGCACATAAAAACCAAATCCCAAACCACTCCCAGAAGCATTTCTCTCCTTGCAGCTCTGCTCAGGGATTCCTCAGGAGGGAATAGATGCATTAGGTCCCGCCATTCTCTTCTTCCATGGATTTCTAATTGGGACTTTTTGGAGCAGCCAGACCTTGAAGGAGAAATTTACTGCAGACTCTGCCTAGGAAATGAGAACCATGCCTCTGCAAGATGGGTCTGGTCTGCCCCAGCCTGCAACTCTGGGAACAGGGGCAGAAAAGGAAGGAGCTCTTGCAAAGCATGTAAAAATAGTCACCTGGAGACAGCAGCCACTGCGGGGCTGCATGTGTTTTTTTTAAAAAGACTGACAAGAGGTGGATTTTTTTTTCATTATTTCCAGGCTGTTGGAGTCATTAAGCTGAATGTCGTGTGCTAGAGGTATGGCACTGTCTTGAAGCAGGCGGGAGGTACTTAAAAGGTCATTATAGGGAGCAACAGCCTGTGTGTAAGGCCAGGAGGTAAGGTCAGTCTTTTCCCTGAAGCAAGTTTTGTCTGTATAACATATGTATGACCCTGGGTTTTGAGAAATATCTTCTCTTCATCCCATAAGTAGTGTGCAGCATCAGCCAATCATCTTCAAAACCTGACATTTTCTTCCTCTACTTTGCAGTGCTCTAAACGATTTTGAAAGCCTGTGGAAATAGCCCTATAGAATCATAGAACCATAGAAAGGTTCGGGTTAGAAGGGACCTTAAAGATCATGGAGTTCCAACCCCCCTGACCTGGGCAGGGACACCTCCCGCCAGACCAGGTGGACCAAAGCCCCATCCAGCCTGGCCTTGAACCCCTCCAGGGATGGGGCAGCCACAGCTTCTCTGGGCAACCTGTTCCAGTGCCTCACCACCCTCACAGTAAGAATTTCTTCCTAATATCTAATCTAAATCTCCCCTCTTTCAATCTAACACCATTACCCCTCATCCTCTCGCTATAATCCCTGATAAAGAGTCCCTCCCCAACTCTCCTTCAGGCCCCTTTTAGGTATTGTAAGGCTTCTATAAGGTCTCCCTGGAGCCTTCTCTTCTCCAGGATGAACAACCCCAACTCTCTCAGCCTGTCCTCATAGGAGAGGTGCTCCATCCCTCTAATCATCTTCATGTCCCTCCACTGGACCCGTTCCAATAGGTCCATGTCCTTCCTGTGCTGAGGACTCCAGGGCTGGACACAATACTCCATGTGGGGTCTCACCAGGGTGGAGTAGAGAGGCAGAATCACCTCCCTGGACCTGCTGGCCATGCTCCTTTTTACATTGGTACGGTTCTGCCCCTAAAAATGCATTAACATATGTCTTGTGTTAGGAACAGCGTGTTTGGAGGTCTGGAAGGCCCCTGCCTTCAGTTTTCTGGGGGCACCTCTGTCTCCTCTGGAGTTCATTGGCTGAGACAGGACCACAATAAAGAACCTGAGCACAGAATCCTGCCTCCTCTGGGCAATAATAGTTTTTTCCTACTGACCTAGTAGTATAAGAGGTGCCAATGGAGGCACCAAGTTCATGTACTGTTGCTGATATGAGCTTCTAGCGCACTATGGCTTCTACTTATTAAATTCCACTCTCCCCACCCCAAAGGAAGCTTAGGAAACAGTTTAAATCTTTGTAGGTGAAGTCAAGCATTCAAATGCCAGGAAATGCCAGATTTATAGTTGCCACTGTAATCTTGCACGTGTGCTTTGGTACAGCCTTTAGTAACCCGACTCCCCGAGTTTCCCAAAAAGACTGCAGAGGGACCTGACTTACGGCTGCCCAGATAAGTTTGGATCAGGCATTTCCACCTTCTGAGTATCTAAGTCTCCTACTTATGCAGCTCTTTGACATTGTGTGATACAAGCAGGCACCCAAAGCGGACAGCACGGTGTTTTGTGTTTCTTGTGCAGGGTAGGTCAGGGCAGTGCAAGGTGAGAGAGCACAGGTCACCTTGGTGTTGTATGACTTTTAGAGTGCTGCACCCGAGAGCTGACCTTGAACTTAAATGTAGTAGGTTTCCTGCTGCAGTGGTTTTACTTTCGCAGGCAGCTTTGAAATGTCGTGGCATCTGACCTCCACTGAAACCAAAGGCACGACTCCACTGAACTCTGAGCATGGCCTGCACTATCCTCTCTGGAAATCCCCAGAGGTGCATTTCCCACTGAACCCATCTGTGTTTGTTACAGTAGGATGGAAAGCAAAATGTTTTTTTCTGAGAGCATGGAGTTAATAGCTTGTTCATTCACGATTCTGTTTAATAATTCATGTCATAGATATTACTGAACACAGAGTTCAGTACCAGCACATTGTGTGCAAGTTTTGGTTGAGATAAGCCATGAGACTGCAGCCTGGATGGAAAGGCATGGAAGTCTGGGAAATCAAGTCACTGACTGGGAAATGCCACCTGAGTTTTGATTTCTGCTTTCAGAGTAACAGCGAGACTTGTCCATGTCTCCCTTTTCGTGGTGTGTGGTGTCTGATGCAAGCAAGGGTTAAGGTCATTAATTGTAGTTTCTAGAGGTCTGTCTTATTGCAGACTGGGACTCTGGAGTTCAGTGGTGTCCATCTGCATGGTCTCAATTTACGGTGTTGTGCTGAAAGTATGTGTGGGTTAGGCAGGAAACAGAGCTGCAAAGGTCCCAGATCCACACATGGACTGAGGGGATGGAATGCATTGCAGTGGCTCCTCAGAGACAACCCCGAGGGCATGCATACCAGTGTCTTGAACCCAGGCTAAGTCTCCTGTGGCACCTCTGTGAGTTCTCAGCTGATGGTCTTCATGGTAAGACAGCATTTCCTTTATCTCTCTCTTATTTCTCTGTAAATTATTCTCAATCTGTATCTTTTTGTTGTTGTCGCTTTTGTGTCAGAGTGGGTCTTTGATTGCAAGCCTTCACACATCTTAATCAAGTTGGGTTCTTTCTTGTTCAGACACTGCTGGAGATAGTAAAGCCTCAGCAAAACACATTTTACTAACACCTTTGTGCCCTGCGGGCAGGACACATCCAAGTGTTTCTCCTGTAGCTGTGCAGAATGTGCCATGGCAGCTGGTGTAAGGAATATTTTTGGGATAACTTTACCCTTTTGCCTTCCTGATGCTCACTACACTTGGAGATACTCTGCAGAGCAAACCAGAAAAATAACAGGAGGCTTTGTTTCTCTTGGCGGCTTTAGTTTCCTCCTTCCCTCTGTGAAAACTTTTGATTCTGTCTGTCCACAGAGGACTTTACTAGAAAATTAGAAAAACTATGTCATGAGTTGAAAGCTGGTAGGGGAAGGGCCTGCTTTAATTTCCCTGTGGTGTACACAGCTCCTTTTCAGGGACTGCAAACATCTTTCTGCAGCTGTTTCTCTCATGCAAAATTAAAAGGTGGTAGGACTAAAGATCGCTTACATGAATACCCACCTGAAGCTCCACCAGTGGCGCACAAGCAGTGGCTACATGCCTGCTGTACCCTTCTGCAGTGGCTTTAAAACAGTACCCATCCCTTGGTTTGGAAAAAAACAAACTCTGAACCACCTAATAAAGCTTCTTAATAAAAAAGACATCCAACAACACCATGGACAGGGTGCCAAGACAGTGTGGGGTGGCTCTGGGCTTGTGGTCTTGGCTGAGTCTCCAGGATGTATGCAGTGGGATCTAACCACAGCCCTTGGGAGGGATGCTCTTTGAGAATGAGTTTGAATCACCTTTGTGAATGCTGGAAGATAACGATGACTCTGCTTGCCTGACAGACTGATGTAACAGAAGAAGTCTTGCCAATACTGGGGTTTCTCTGACCTGTGCTTCACTCCTAAGAGGTAGAGTATTGCCAATGAGAAGTTCCTGTGTGTTTTCCTCTCCTACTTTGAGCCTCCAGTATCCTTCACGTCTCACAGAAGCCAAGATTGAAGCTAGTGCAGAGGACTTATACTCTGTTCCCCACCTCATCCTCCCATAACCTAAACCTGCACTGAGCTACCTTCATAGCTGCATGTATGCATTTTAGTAATTTACAGTAGAAGATGTGATTCTGATGAGCCAAGCCTATTCATATCCTTTGAAAGGAGAAAGGACATACCTATTTCTTGAGAGGTGGGACATAGCCCAGCAGCTTAAGGAACTGGACATGGGAGTGAATCAGGCGGATGAATTGTGAATCATCCCGCCAAAATCCAGTTCTGTTTCCTTTAAAAATTTGTCATTTAAAACAAGTTGTCAGAAGACCAGCTGAAACTGTTAAAATCTTGTGTTGTGTCAGATCTGAAAACAACTATTTGTATTGTTGACCTAATCATAGAAAAATGTTAACGTTAATAACTAATAGAAATTCCCCTCTTAAAAAAAAATCTGTATGTTGCAAAATTCAAATGTTTGGAGATTCCCAATTAGAACCATCTCTGAAAAACAATTTTGCCAAATTCAGAACTTTCTTGGTCTTTAACAGTGATTTATATTACAGTTGGTGTTTAGCTAACAATGTTTCCTTTTAAGATATCTGTTGGGATCCAATTCAGGCCACACTGGAGGATGTCTGTCGATCTCAATCTGTTATTTAAAAATGGTCCCTTTGACTAATTCTTTCATATAATATCAGCAGTAAGATTCCACTCTCACTTCAACATGCAATAAAAGAGAGAGAGTACGGGAAGATGGATGGAACAGACTTTCCTTGGAAGAAGAGAAATTGCTGACTTCCTCCCAATCTATAAATATCTCTTTAGGGAGATAATTTTGGATATATGAGAGAATTTTATGCAGAAGGTGAAGACATAGGGATGTATCATCTCATGAAAAAACTCTTAGAAGTCTACTGATTCTATAGCAAGAAAAGTAATTCCCATTCTCACAATTCCCATGCTGCTCCTGGATTGCATAGAGACTGCTTCATTTGGATGTGGGAAGCAATAAGCCTTGTTTTTTTCAGGTTCATCTTAGTGCACTTTAGCACTAGATGAACTTTCCATGGGGAGAGAAAAGAGGAGGGAGAGTAATACGCAAAAGAAAGATGAAGCTCTTGCTACAGATTTGAAAGCAATTAGAGGGAGAAGCCATCATCAAGAAAAGTCAAACTTTAAAATGTATGTGATGTGGCTCCTTGCCAGCCAGAGGGGGAGAAGCCACAGGAACCGTAAGCAGAGTTGTGTTGTGTCTTAGGGATTCATCTCCTTCTCAGTTCCATTTATGATTACTTAGTGTAGTGGACTCTGTTGAGCTGTAGCTTTGGATAAGCTGCTTTGCACCTGTTCGGGAGCTCTTGGCACACGCATAAGGTAATTTAAGATTGCTTACCCTGTTGGTGCCTAAAGAAGATTCTCTGCTGGTCCTTTCACTCTTCTGTCTTTTCTCTTGAGGAGTCTGTTAAATTATGATTGGAGACATCCTTGGCAATATTTACATTTCACATATCATCAGGTATGTTTTTTACTGCAGTTCCAATGCCTGTAATTTACTACCATCATTCAGAGACCACACATGATGAATCAATGCTTGCACTGATATTGTCATATCTCTGATGCCTTTCTGGCTTGTATGTGCAATCAGATGTAAACTATTGTGCCGATCCAAGGAAGTCCTCTGATTTGTGTAATACATAAGACCAGGGCAGGTTGCCACAGTGGTCTGTTTGGCTATGAACAATGAAACAAAGAAATTTTCTAAATGAAAGGCTGACAGTGGAAATTTTGACGCAAAAGGCAGACAACAGAAGTTCTTGCCCATTGACATCTTTGAGATCTTGGTGACAGCAGGACAGGGTGGCAAGGAACAAGAGCAAAACTCTCTGGCTGAGCCAGATAGCAAAGTGCATGTCTTGAACCTGTCTGAAGTTGGAACAAATGAGTTTTGATGGCATAAGCACAGCTGTTTACCCAAAGAATGTGAGTCATCTGTAGGCAGGACTGGTGCCACAGGCAAGTGTGGCCAGGATGAGCAGGGAAAGAAAAACTTGATGTGTGGAGCCCAGAGCACTCCTTCCTAACACCAAAATACCACCCTAGTTCATGCTCACTCTGACATGGCCAAACCTCTGCACACCAAGTTATTTGGGAGTGAGCTTCAGACCACTTCATGTATTTGGGACAGCTGAGGTGATAAGAAGACACACAGCAACTAAACCAGAACTGCTGCTGTAGCCCATCCACAACATGTGAGATGGAATTCAGCAAATTCAAATGACACCTTGGTCATGCAAACTGCAGCCCATCTCTGAGCAAAGAAGTTATATAAATTATATGTGTTCTGCTGCTAATTATTTTCTTCATTCCCATGCTGTGCCAAAGAAGGATAGGTGAAAGAAAATAAGGGCTCCAGGATGTTGGAAACCATTGGATGCCCTGGAACAAATTGAGATCAGGAAATACAAGCAGAACCTGTGGATCAAAGGGTATGAATCTAGGTTCCCAAATAAAGGGGTGATTATGTGAGCAGTTTAGGAGGGATTAGAGTCATAGGTGATAATAGTAAGCAGCTGGAAAGGGACGCCATAAAGAGCCAGAAATAAAATAAAAGGCAGGTGGGAAAAAAAAAAGAACAAATGAGAGACGTGTGATGGGAATCCTACCACAATTAAAAATATGAAATGAAGTGCTCTGATGCTCCTCATGTACATAAAAGTATGAAATGAGACACCTTGTGAGGTGCTCTGATTCCAGTTGATACCCTGGCTTCCTCCACATCTTTCTGAGTTCTGATTTGGGCAGGAGACTATATTCCCTGGAGAAGGGATCCACTTAAGAGAAGCTTTTGTGATAACTGCAGTATTTGAAGTCTGGCTGAAATGCCACTCCTGTTTCATAGGACTGTGGCTGGGTGGACAACTATTCTAGATCCCTAGAAGATGGGATCCCTTCATAGATGATGTTTCTTTCTTAGCCAACTGCTGGAGGCTAAGACCAGGGGGCTTTACAGCTCATACAGTCATGCTTGCTTGAGCTATAGCCTACCATTGTCCTCAAATTTATGTTAGACCCACAAGACCCACAAAATCTGGGTCTAAGTCCTGTGGCTGGTGAAGGGTGACTCTTGCAAGAAAGTTGGGTTCTGGCCTTTCAACAAAGGTTTTCATTCTTATGTGGCTAGTCCACACTTAAGGTTCAGGAAAATAGTTTTCACATGCAGGTTGGTCCCATCTTTGCACTGAAAAACTAGAGCTCCATTATTTCCAATTCTGTTTTTTCGTAACTTTTACATTTGAGTCCTTATATTTCCGTTTCACTGCTCAGGAAACTCTTTGAAGGTAAAGATGACAGCATGTGACAGAAAGGAAAGAGTAAATCCAAATTAATTTAAATCTGCACTTGCTCTTCACTTCAGAATAAGTGGCTATCCCAAGCCCCTCACATTGATTCATGACCTCATCTCTTTTTTATAGCTCTCCTCTTTTTTTCTTCCCCCTGCAGGAACCATCAGGTTCATGTATGAAAAACCAAGTTAAGGGTTTAGAACATGGAGAAGGTGAGAATGTGTCCTGGGACTTCCAGCCCTAGTTTGGGGGTTTTCAGAGCTGTGACACTTATCAGGAGCCCAATGAAGAGGAGGAGGCAAGCTCATAGTAGGAGTTGCACTGCTTTTTCACCAGATGTGCATAGACCACCTTCCCATAAAAATAGAAGGAAAGCTAGAATCAACCATCAGCTAAAATTTGGGCAAGTGGGGATGGAGTTTAGGGATTTTGTGAGTGTTTGTACAACAGAGTAGCTCTTCCTTGTTGCCAGTGAAGACCTCTTGCTTTTTAAAGCTTCCTGAACTTGTCTCGTCCCCCGCACTACTTCTGCTGGAAAGGTTGCCCAACAGAACATGGAAGAACCAAATTCCAGCATGTCAGAGGCTTTACTTGCTGTCCTTTCATGTGCAGGGCCAGTCGGTTGTTTGTTAAAATTTTCCTGGTCACACCTTCACTTATTTATTCTTACCAGTGGCTACCTGCCAAAAGCACCTTTTTAATAGCTAAGCAATGGAACTGTTGCAGTTAGAGCTGCTCAAAATCTCAGTGAATTTTAAAAGGGAAATCTTACGACAATGGGTGAATAATAATATGTTTTCTGAGGGCAGAGAAAAATCTGTGGAATCCCGAAATTATTTCTCCTTCTCTACTCTGCAACCAACTCCTGAAATGTTCTCTTAAACTAAACTGAAACCCCATGTTTGTAACCAACCTTCTTGTCACTGTGAATGCCCATGGTAGAGTAGGAAATTGTGTAGTAAATCACAACTTTATGGTTTGAAAGAGACTAATGTAAACAGTGAAAGAAAGTTTAAAGTTGGAGAGGCAGTGTCACCCTGATCTGATCTTCTGCTTGGAAGCCTGGTGGGTTGAGGAGGGAGCAGGCAGGTCAGCCCATTTCTTCTATATGAACGTGGGCCCCCAGTAGGGGAAATGGTGCAGTGATGCTGGTTTGGGATTTGGGAGCTCACAAGTCACTTTGTGGCTCTTCCAGAGACTTGCTGGTGTGAATTTCGGCTAGCATCCAAGATGTGACAATTCAACTAAAGATACTAATCATGCAACTAACCTGCTCCCGGTGGAGCAGGGTCACCCACGGCTCATGAAGGGAGTCTGTTCTGCTGGGTCCTTTCAAGTCTTTTAAAAGAAAACAGAAAAAGGAGAAAACAAAAATGCAGCAGGGACACTAGATTCCCAGGCTTCCAGTCTCTTGTGGCTTTTAAAATTGTTCTTACTGCTTTGCTTCCCCTTAAAAAGTTTAAAGCAGCCCTAGAAAGTGGTGACTGAAAGGGTCCAATGAGAGAGGCTGGGAGTGATTCACTGTTGCGCTTCTTCAGTTCAGGTGTAAAAAGATGTTTGATTTTTTTAAGATGGTACATCTGCCAGCGCCCAGCTCCATGGAGGGAATCAGGGTCAGGGTCCAAGCCAGCTTTCCTCTAGCTCTTGCACCATGACTAACATAGCTTCAACTAACCGTGTCTGCTGTCAGTTGCATCTATCTAGCTGTTATGCTGAAAACAGTGCTATTCCTCTTGTTTCAAGTTTAGAGCAACACTTAAGACCAGCAGAGCTTATACCACACGATGCCTGGGCAGGTTTTGGACACTCTTTTTCCTCCTGATTAGATGAAGGGAGTTGGAAGGGACCCTAAAGATCATTGAGTTCCAACCCCCCTGCCACGGGCAGGGACACCTCCCACCAGACCAGGTGGACCAAAGCCACATCCAGGTTGGCCTTGAACACTTCCAGGGATGGGGCATCCACAGCTTCTCTGGGCAACCTGTTCCAGTGCCTCATCACCCTCACACGAAAGAATTTCTTTCTGGTATCTAATCTAAATCTCCCTTCTCCCAATTTAAAACCTTTACGCCTTGTCCTGTCACTACAAATTGTCTTCTGTACCCAAGAGGAATTTTGTTAAATTATTCCTAAAGGTGGATTTTCTTTTGCTCTCCCTGTGGAGCTAAAACAAAGGGAGCAGAGAGTAGGAGGGAGGAAAATCTCTTTTGGTTTCCTGTGAGTGTTGCCTCTGGTCTGTGCAAAGTAGGGCTGGATTCTTGGCCTTGATTTACCGCTCATTAATATCAGTGCTACTATCTCCATTGGGTTTAACCTGCACTGTCCAGGCCTGGCTTCCCTCAGCGATGGATGCATGGGCTGCAGCGATGCAACATGTTACCCTGCAGCAGCTGTCTCCTCCAGCAGCTCCCTAGCTGCATTCAGGGGTTTTATAAGCAAAGAAAAAAAAAAAAAAAAAAAGGAGGGAAAACATTAGAGCCACTTGTCCCATGCTGCAGAAGGAGCTTTCCTTGCTTTCTTGCAGTTCTTCAGTCTGTCCAGTGACCACAATCCTCTGCAAGGATGCACCAGGCAGTCTCATCAGAGAAATGCAAGGGGAGTGTTACAGTGAACAGCAACCTCGTGCAAGAAGGAAAATGATGCTGGAAGGGTGGTTTGGAGTAGAGCAGGACCATGAGAAATGAAAGCAGGGGCTAAGAGTCCAGCTCGAATAGCTGTAAAACTTACTTCATTTTTTTCTCTTGCTTCATCCATATGGTCCCAGTTTGACTCCCTGATGTATCTGGTGCAAACCTCACCTTGCAGCCCCAGCTCTGCCAGTCCCTTCCAATGGCAACAGCAAGGGAAGCAACTGCCAGCAGACGCTCAGGCATGTTAAAGTGAATAAAAACAGGTGCATCCCTTTTTTGGGCAGTTGAAAGGGGAAGTGGGTAGGAAGGTACTTGGCACGGGCTCTGAACTGTGAGACCTTGGGACCAGGCAGCTTCGTATCTGTGGCGTGTGCTGAAGCCATTTTCCCCAGGTGATGAGGCAGGTAGCACCTGATGGAGTGTGGCTGGCTCTCTTGGTTTTGTTGTATTATTGTTGGTCTTGTTGTTGTATTTATGTTGTATTTGTTTTAAAAGCATGGCGGCTGTCACTGTGTGTGCGCAGACTCGGGTAGGACACCTGGTGTCTCCGCTGGGGAACTCTTAGATGCAAGCAGCTGGAGAAGCTATCAGAGGGAGTCTTGCTCCGGGGGTGAAATTCGACTGTGGTTGAGGTACACAGAGCAAATGGCATTTAGGCGTCTGCTGGCCTAATTGCTTCACTTCCCTGCCTCCTCTCCACATGCCCCCAACCTGCAGTCAGTCTGGAAGACATAAGAAACATACTGCTGTGAGGTTTTAAAATACTTGGCAATGTGGGAAGCATCTTGAGTGAAAGATAAAGACAGAGGTACCTTTTCTTGTGGTGTGAGCCAAATATCGTCGCAGGTTTGGAGTTCTTGAGCAAGGATTTTGCAAGAGAATCTGTTTTGCAACTTTTTTTTTTTTTTTTTTTTTTTTGTTTCCGCTGTAGACAACATGTTTAGCTGGCTCATTACACCATTTACGAAGAATTTGTTCTAGGACAGGATTAATTACTTTGACTGTCAACATGCCAGTTTTCCACCACAGTTCTGTGTCATGGTCTCTATGGGGAAAAAGACATCTTCCCAGGATAAAAAGCTTATGGTGGTAGGCAGGCTGCAGTCTCCTTTTCCTCAGAAGCTACATTTATTTTAGGAATGAAAAGATGTTTCCAATGCATTTTGAAGGGTTTTAACATAGAACGTTTTGGAACTGATTGCAGTTTGGGACACTTACCTAAGCCAGCAGCAAATGTCACTTGGATTATCTTTTGTTCTGATTTGAGAGAGGATCCAGGGAGGTGACTGGAGGAAGTATTTGAGGGAAAGCAGTAGAGGTCATTCAGCTTTGATCATCCTTTCCAGTGACATGATTGAGAATAAACCGAAGCACAGGAAAAAACAACAGTCAGCATCTCGGTGAGAGAAAGGCTTTGATGGGATTGACACAAGGAGTCATGAGAAGGACAGCATTTCTCTTTTCGTGGGTCAGAGATGAAGCCAAATGCAGGACAGAAGTCTGTGGCTTTGCCTTCAGCTTCCTGCACCTCTGCAAAGACAAACTTGCGAATTAGAGCAGTGGCAAAGGGACGGCCATGTGTGTCATCCCTGCTTGACTCTGTGCATACACCAGTCAAGCAGGATCCTCAGGAGAACAATGTATCGCAGCCAAAGTGGTATGAGGAGGTATGAGGACAAGTCTGTGCTTTCCTCCTGCCTTCTTGTATGGCTGCAGCCAAGTCAGGGGTTCTCCGAACCTTTCATTGCCAGCTTTCTGCAGCTGGGTCCTTCCAAAAATGGCACTCCTAATGTGTCTGCTGCCACTCTCCATCTACAAACAGAAATACCTTGTCTCTTATCTTGAGTTGAGGCTCTTCAGGGCTTCAAAGTACTCTTGCTCTGCACCTGGACAGTTCCCAGCCCCGTGGGTCGTCAGCAGAGCTGGGGCTTCCCCGCGATTTTCCTATTATTATGTGCAACTGGGAGTATTCTGGTTTTCTTCATCTGTGCTGAGGAGGAGAGGATGCAGCTTGGCATGGTTGTGACTCGCCCTGCTTGCATTTGGATCTGATACCATGGATGAGTGGGGTTTTTGGGGATACTGCCCATTTTAGGCCATCATGCTAGAGTGCTCTAGACATACTGTGGCTGTGCATGGATGTTGCATGCAAGACTGGCTATGTTTTGAGCCTGACAGATGCCTGGTAGCAGCTGTCCCTGTGATGGGACCAATGGAAGCTTGAAAATCTGGAATGCAAGGCAAAAAGTCACTAATTCCACACTGTCTAAACTTTGTGGAGGGGAAGAGGACATTTCAGAATTTCCTCGCGCTGATGGGAAGCCCTGCAGTGACCATAACTGCTGTCCTTCTCCAAATTTTCTCCTTAAAACAGGCCCTTGGCATGATGCCAGTGAAGCGTAATTAGCAAAACTGCTGCTGATACCTGGGTTTGTTAGCTGTTGGGTTTTTGCTGGCCATCGTTTTCTCTTTGCCACCCCTCCATTTTTCTCGCATCTTCCCCCATGTTGGACTATGAACACCCTGGGGCTGGGATCGATTGATGTGTTTGTACACCTGCCATGGTGGCCTAAGCTTCCAGGTATCACCAACTACACGTGGCAGATAATGGTTATCTGTTGCCCAGAGCATGAGGGGAGGAGGGAGGTGCAAGGAGCACATTAAACTTTTGCTGTTCTATTGAGATCCTCGACCGTGTCCTGTGGGACACCTGTGGAAAAAGCTTTACTTAATCTAAAGATCATCAAATCCTAGTCTTCATCCAAGCATCCCACTTCTTTTCACTGCACATACTCTTTAGCCCAGCTCTTCTGAAGTGTACTCTCTTGTCACATACGACTTGCATTAGCTCTAATGAGAATGATCCGTGCAAATCTCCCACTCAGCTAACAGTGATGGCTCCTGGTTGACAAGATAATCTCATCCATGTGGAGAGCTTTTCAATTAGGTGTCTTTATAGCTTTTATAGCTTCGTAAAATTAAAACTCTTTAATTAAAAAAAAAACAAAACAAAACAAACAAAATAACAATTTAATACCTTATTTGTGGACAACAGGCCTAGCACTTGCAAATGATAACTGATCACAGTGTTTGATGGCCCAGGATAGACCTGTCAATAGAGACAGGTAATTAAGGAAGGAAGATCCTAGAGATGACAATCAGAAATGCACAGCATTATTCCTGTTCTTTTTAGGAGTAGAAAATATCCAGGATCTGTGTATTAAAAATGTCTTCCTTTATGGGTACAGAATTCTTGCATCTCCTGCTTCATGCAGTAGCATCATGAGCAGACATGGTCCTTAGGGAGACTTCACTTAATACCCAGGATGAGCTGGTAGACTCAGGATTGAAAATAAGATCCAGAATCAGATGTAAGTATAGGCAAGATATTGGAAGAAAGAAGAAAAAAAAGCATTTAATATTGCACAGAAGTCCACGGTTCCTGTCTTCTGTGGATTTTCTGTTCTTAAACACTTTGGGACTTTGATATGGCATGGAAATTATAAATTACCATGTAAGCAATCAAGCAGAAACCATGCTGGGAACTGCTCTAAGCATAATGCGTTGATGTGTCCCAGGACCTGCATGTGTTCATCTTTATTATTTCTGCAAAACTCTAGATGTTTTCCTCTTTTTCTTACAGATGAGGTATGCAGACTTGGAGCTTTAGGCCTGAATTGTGTAGAATTCAGGTGTTCTGAACCCAAAATCACTCTCTTGGCAACTATTGCAGAGCTACAGCCAATGCATGAAGTACCTTTTCAGATTCCTCCTGCATCCGAGTTTTCCTTTTTGGTGGCCTTGCAGCCACGACTGTTTGAAAAGGCTAAGAAGCTCAATGCTTGACTTACTCCCTTAAACAACAGAAATGCAGAAAATGAGTATTTCTGAAAAGAGTCACTGGGCAGGGTCAAGCTAAAGATCCACTTCTTCCCCCATTGCTAGCCAACAGTGGTTGCTGAAAGATACCTCTCCATCTGGGCGTGCGGGTGGACTTAGCCAGGCTGTGTCCTTCAGTCATGCCCATGAGACATGCTCAGAGCTCAGCCAGGCACAAGAATCCATGTGCAATGATGGTGTGTGAGATGCCAAACTCCTAGCAGGTCAGAAGTAAGACGATGCAACAGAAATGCAGCCCAACTCCTACCACAACCTGCCGTCGCGTTGCTGTCGAGCCTGTGTGTGTGTGTGTTGCCATTATGGTGCATGGTCCAGCCAGTATATCTGAAAAACGTGCTTGGTTCCTGGGAAAAGAGATGTTCCCAGACGTGCTGCAGAGCCTTTGACTGGCATGGGATTTTTTTCCTCTTCGTTCCAAAGAGGAGTGTTTTGCCCATGGTTACTTGGACGTATTGCAAAAAAAAAAAAAAAAAAGCATTGCACTATGAGAAAGGGAGCCATTCATTTTAAAAAAATAATTCAAAAAGTCGTGTAATATGTGTAATAAATATATATATATAAAAAAAAAACTTTGTACAAGAGCCAGCTGCATGAAAACCCCCATAAATTGTGAAGATTTCAGCGCTGCGGTGAGGTCATGCAATCAGGAAGATTGCAGTGTCTTGAGGAATGACGCAGCTTGACTTGCAGCCCACGTGTAGCTTGCCTGCCCTCTGTCACGGCAGCACAACAGGCTAGGGAAAGTCCTGCAGCCACCAGATTCCCCCAGCTCGAGCCTCTCACCCTGCATCCTGACTTCCCATAGCATGCAGGTCTGGGGATAAAGCTGGATGTTGTCAGACAGGAGAGGGAATGCAAAGCTAGGCAGGCAGGGCTGTCCTGACAGTTTTTTTTTCTGAGAAGCAGAAAGAGCAATTCAAGTTTTTTGCATTGTTTCTTGCAGCAACACTCACCACAGCTAATTAATCTTACAGCTCTGATTATGACCCTGCAGCTCTAACTTTGCAGTGCAGGGAAAGACCCTACAAGCTTTGCCCTCCCATCCCAAGAAGGGGTGCCAGGAAGGGACCTTGCTGGTCTCTCAGCATCCTTGGGAATTTGTCTGTGCCCACACAGCACCAGGACTTTGACCCAGGCCAAGATGTGCTTACTGAAGCTCTGCAGATGCTTTTGGTATCCTAGGAAAGACTTGATTCTCGTATATTTGTGTATACACTGTGCCACGTCACCTACGGAAAAGTCAAATGTGGCTCCCACAACCGTAGAGGGCTTCAGAGGTGGCTATGGATCTGCTGATCTGTGTCAAGCCTAGATCTGAGAGGCCAACAAGGTAACAGGAAGCCAAGCGGTGGGGACACAGTACTATGAGTCACCATGGGAACAGGGTGACACCATCAAAAGGTACCGTTCAGTTGCTTCCCAGCCTCCTCTTCATGGTGATCTGAATTTCTCCATTTCAGTAAAACTCCAAATTTCTTCACAGAAATACTTCCAGCCCCCGGTCAGAGGGCTGTGCATTGTTTGCTTTGATTTTGTTTGTGGTTTTCTTATGGTGGAGACATACTGCCTGCTCAGAGGGCTGGCTCAATGGTCTTCATATTTTCCAAAACCACTTGATCTTAGCTGCAGTGGGGCAAGGCTGAGGAACAGCAGACCTCCTGACTGCTGTCCTCAATAGGGAGGAACAAGGACGGCAAGTCCTCCTCTCACCCCACAAGGGGAATCAGTGCCTGGCAAAGACAGGAGGTTCAAGGAAGCAGGATTCCAGCAGAGCCCAGCATGGCTGACGCTACCCTACTATGTATTAGGAACAGAGGTTTTTTCATAGCAAGAGCCAAACACTTGACAGCTCGGCAGCAGCTCAACAGTTTTGGTGCAGTGAGCTTTCACAACACCAAAATCAACTAAAACAACTCTTTCAGGAGTTGTTTTAGCACTTCTGAACTGCATGTAACACAAGCTGTGTTGGTACAGAAGAATTTCAGCCTCAATATGGCCGCAGATTGGAAGGAACCTCTATGAATTACAAGACAAAGGGAAGTATGAAGGAGCCCAAGGGTATTCCTTGCATTTCTGATGTGAGAAGGCAACCAAAAACTGACCATTGGCTGTTAATCCTTACCTGATAAACCCTGCTATAATACATGATATTATATAAGACATGATGAAAAAATAATTCTCCTCCTAATGGTGAAAGTTTTATTCCGTTTCCTGTCTTCCCGATACAGCACAAGCAGAAACCCTGATATATTGTGCTAATTACTGATGCATGAAATTTTCATTGCTGTTGCAGGCTTACTGAAAGACCTCGACTGTCTGTCTTGTCTATATTGTATCAAAATCAGCAAGGAATCAGTTTCACTTCGGTTTGCATTTGCACCCCTCATCACTCTGATATTTCTACATGCCGGAAATATCCCTGCTTGGGGAGAGCTGAAGCCCATGCTTTAACTCTAAAAGTGTGTGGGGAACCCCTTTCAGATACAGATGCTTCCTCAATGGCATGAAATGTAGGCAGGGTTACATGAGGGCCAAGAGAATTTGTGTGCCGAACAAAATTAACCTCAGAGTGAAGCTGATAATGCTGTCGTGGTTATCGTCTTCTTTAATGCATCTACATTTTAGATGGTACAGCTGGTCTCAGCCCTTTTTTTCCCTGCCTTTTTAGCCACGGGGGAAGAGCTGTAGACTTTGCTACTGGTGTTGCTCTTGAAATGCTATGACTCTGCTCGGTCAGCCCTCATGTTTGGAATATCTATTGCTTTGTCGGGGAGGAAGTTGCTTTCCATCTCCTGGATGCTATTAAGAAAAAATCATGAGCTGTTTGATCATTATTGTTTTTATTTTTATTTTTTTTCGGTCCTAAAATACTAAGAATAATGAATGCGCTAAACCTCACACCACCAGAAATCCAAGGAAGTAGAACATCTATTTATAAAAATAAAACCACAAATTGCCCCGGGCGTTCATGCATCATTAGAAAGCTAAGCCACAGCCCCAGAAGTCAACCCCTTCAGTCTGAACATGTGCTCGGAGCGCGGGGAGGGACGGACTGACACAAAACCACTCTGTAAGGAGGTGCATGGAAGGAGCAGCTCAGGCACTGACAAACCTCTGCAGCGTGAAAAACCCAGGAGAAGAACCAGTCCCAGGGAGACAGGATAAGGTCATTAAGAATTAAAAAAAAAAAAAAAAAAAAGAAAAAGTTTACAGGAAATCTGGAAACCCTCCAGTTTTTGTCACTGGTGTTTGCACAGATCATTTGGGGAAGAGGGAGGGAGGATGGTGAACGCAGGGCAAGCTTCAGCTCTGGTGCAGGCTGCCTGGAGCTGCTAAGCACCTTCCAAGGGAGCTGCTGGCTCCTCTGCTGGATCCCACCTTGTTGGACAAGCACCAGCCTGCTTTGAGGCATGGTGGGAGCTCGTTCTCAGCTCAGCCTCCTGGCACTTCTCCCTCACGCCTTGGTTGAGCGGTCACTCGCTGCGTTTAAACACAAGGGAGGATGCTGTTTGCACGTGCTCGGGGCTGCCACTCAGTCTGCTCCCCTAAAATCAGTCTGCTTCCAAGCACAAGCAGAAGAGTTTCATCTGGCTATGAATCTGAAACTTGGTTCAGATCAATTTAAAAATACAGCCCTTACGGCCGCTTCCATTTTTCAGTGGCAGAAGATTACATGTGGTAATTAGGGACTGAATATAGCCTAGCAAACATCCCTTTTCTTGTGCCTAACGAAGCTTTTTGATGTGTTTTCAAAAGGATCTGCTAGAAAAGGAAGAGCAACACCTGCTGAATGTGGCAGCGAGACAAAAGGGATGGCAGAAGAAATAAAACCAGAGCTCAGGAGGCTGTGTCTGGTTCAGACAGCTTCAGCCAGAGCCCCCTGCAGCACTGTGCCACTTCGCTCTCGGGAACCCGAGGGTCTATAAAGCTGTCTGGGCGGTGAAGCTGTCAGGTGCAGTAGGATCCCAGCAGCTTCTACTTCCTAGTGTGTCTAAAGATGAAAGGATAAGACAGACACACACTCCCGTATCAAAAGAGCAGATGATTTGCATCCAATGGCCAGCACAGGCTGCTTCCGCCTTTGCTTTGCAAAGCATGCCAAGATACAATTAAGATCTAATGACAATTAAACCCTAGGAGTAATAAAGTAAGTAGGACTAATTCTCTGCTGGAAACTGCGCCTACAATGGTATTAGACCTTCTCCAGGAAACAATCCCTTTCGTTTCTTTCACTCTTCTTATTTTTATTTTTGTTTCGCCAGGCTTAGCGGGACTTTCCTATTTTGTTGATGAAAAGATGGACTTCTCTGCTCCTCATTAAACCCACAAAAAAAAGAAATTGAAAACTGACATTTCTGTGAAAACTGCCCCGGGGGCGAGGTGGGAGGGAAAAAGATGTTTTCCATTAAATGTTCCGAATGAGAATTTTTTTACCCTCTCCCTTCTGCGGTCTCCCTCCTGACAGGTACCAGTGTAAATATAGCCTTTTCCTTTCCCCAGCTTGGTCCTTTTCTTCACCATACCAGGATTGCTCTGGCACGTGCCCGGGATGAGAGGTCCAGGGTTTTCTTGACTCACAGAGAGCATTTAAACCAAAGTGAAGAGCTTTAAAAACATCACCCACAAGGGGTGAAGCTCCTTGTGGATTTGCAGTATTTGCAGAAAATTTGAGCAGGTCCTCAAGCCAGTCTGTCAGCACTGTCTGATAATGGCATCTCTGGCTGCAGGCAATGTTTTAAGGGACATAGGTTAATGTGTTTGCAAAGGCAAAGGACAAAGGCATGCTGAGCACGCTTCTTCACGTGATGGACCAGTCGCTTCTCCAGTGGCACAGGTGATGTTCTGTCCCAACCAAGTGAATGTGGTCCTGTGATTTATGGTCCTAAACATGCCCAGCGTGGGGGGAAGCAAGGCCAGCTGCTAGCTCACCATGGGATAACCACACGGGAAGGGCCAAAGTGATGAGTTTGTGTCCGGCAAATTTACAGCGTGGTTGTTTTCCAGATGTTTGTAAAGTGCCTAGTACCACCCCAAGCGCTGCAACGTGAGGTTAAAAGGCAGATGCAGCGATGAGATCTTGTTGTCGGGGGCAGATAGTCATGTCCCACCACTTATAGGCTAGTGCCACAGATAACACTGCTGCTTGACTCTTCCTCCTTCTGCCTTTTTGCTGCAGGGTCCTGCTGGGACAGGCAGAAGGGTGAGAAAAACACCCCATTAAGTTCATCCTGCTACAAACCTTCCGATTGCCAAAGAACCAGATGAAAGGACAGCCAAGCTGCAGGAGCAGCAAAGTGCTCTGTGCCTCATGCACACCCGGGAAGCTTAAAAATCCCAGGGCGTTGACAGAGATGCTCTGGTTCTCTTCAGCAGCCAGACCATATCTTCCTTAATCTGCCTTGCTCCAGTTTTTACACCCTGAAATGCTTTGGTCCAGCTCTTCTCCAGCAAAGGTCTGATGCCTAGTCCAAGAAGGGGATGTGCATTTCTGGTCTTAACTGGGATGTTGATGGTCTAGATGGCTACAGGCAGCTCCAGTCATCTCTGTATCTCTGCATCTGGCTGCAGAGAAGGTCGGGAAACCCTCACGTCTCTGATGGAGCTGAAGGCTGGCTGCTTGGAAAGCCCATGGTTCGCAGGTGAGAGGTGATGGCAAGCCAGAGAGTGCTGTTGTTCACTCATCCGTCTCTTCATTTCAGCCTGTTTACGACAGAACTAATCCATGCTCACAAAGTGAAGGCAGGATGCTCAGAACTGTCAGCACACACAGTTCCCAAACCCATGAATCAATCATCGCAAGTCCCAAGCGCAAGCATAAAATATCCCAGACAAACTCAATTTTCCAGTTTTGAAACAAGGACTTTTTTTTTTTTTTTCTTTTTCATTTTACCATTTTAAGGCTGAGATTTAGTACTAAACTGACAGGCTTAACTTGTAAAGTAACTGGCAAATCTTGAAAGAATTGTGGTTTTCTCCTTCCCAAAGGACATTGCAAGTGACATGGTTTTTCGCTTTAGTGATAGATGGTACTTGCAGGCAAGTATTTAGATATCTAAGTACTAAAGCAGCCACAGATCTGGTTCCTATCAATAAGACATTTTGTCACAGAGAAATTGAAACAGCATGGATACCACACATAGAAATGGAAAGGAGTATTATACATAAATTAATTTTCTCCAGAAAGGCACGTAGTTTTAGCTGTCTCAGTTCACAGGAGAGTCAGTGGATGTTCATTTCCTGGGGATTGCCCACCTCTAAATTTTACCTTTGATTTTGGGTACCAGTGAAAAGAGTCTTTCAATGCAGCACGTGGGTGGAGCCATGCGATTGCAATAAAATTAGAAAAAAAAAGAAAATAAAACCAAAACAGCACCAATTCCCCACCCCCAACAAGCCTAACTAATGGAGCTGATTTGATTTAAATGTTTTTAAACTGAAGCCCGGGACCAAGATGAGTAATGAGATGTGAAATCAGGCAAGTGGCACGTGCCCCTGAGTGGCAGGGGAAATATTTCACCCAGCTCAAGGTACCACCGAGATCTTCCTCACCAAGCCTTCAGAGCAATAACAGGAGTTAATGGCCCTCCAGCAATCCCCTGGGCAGTGGAAAAGTGGAAATCACTCTTCACTGCAGAGGGGATCATCAGGTTCTAACACAAGTCTCATCTCCCTCCCTTTTCAAGTCTTTCTGGAGTTCACAAAGTAAGAGTAGTTTTAATTATCTGGGCAGAAATGCACTGAATTTCTCTATTCTCAAAGCAGTTATTTTCCTAAATAAATGCATCTGAAGGACACAAAGAGTGCCTGCTCTGTGGACAAATATCCAAGAGGTGGATTGGGGTGTACTAGACCCAGTGAACTACGGCTTCTGGGATGAACATCCATCTAAGGTAAGATGTTTTGTCTGGGAAACTTCCCCATGCATCAAAAGAAGCTGACAGACCTCAGAGAAGAGTTGTCATTTTGGAGATGCCTTGTACCAAAGCTGTGGTGATGTTTCTTTGAGTCCCTCCCAAGAGGTCCCTGGAAAGTCCATCCCAACAGCAGGCATTTCATCCGAGGGAAATGGAGGTCCAAACCACGCCAGAAATGGCCAAAGGTAGGAAGAGACAACTCATAATAACACTCATATAAAGGCAAAATTGTGCTCTCTTGGATGACTCTTGCAGCACCTTGCAGGTCTTGTGTTCTTAAATCACCTTCTGGCCTCTCACTCAAATTACTTTGTGGCCTATGGTCTTCCTCTGGCATTAAATGATCATTCCTCTGTGGGATCACTAATCTGGTGAAGTGTGTCTTCATCGTGCCCTGGATGTGCCTGAAAGAATGAGCCTTTCAAGGAATTTCAGAAAAGCCCCTGGCTTTTGTGAGGAGATTTCTGTGCACACCAAGAACCAAGCCAGCTGGTACAAGGAACTGCTAAGTCAGGCAATGAAGCACCTAGTGGCTTTCGGGAGCATCTGAGGTTTTGTACATTGACAATTTGGAGTCAAGCATCTGGGTGGGCAAAGTCCTAAACAACTTGATAGCTGACAAAAACGGTATTTAAAACACATATTCTCTTGCCTAGAGAGGAATGACAAGTGTAGCACAGACAAGGACAAGCTCCTTTAAATTGTCTCAACCTGCTTTCTTCCAAAACATAGTTGGGTTTGGTGATCTGTTTGCAGATTGTTTTCCCCTGCTCAGCCTTATTCCACTTTTCTGGTATCAGGGTATTTCTTAGAGCAGTAAATGAATCCTCTTTCTTTGTTTGGAAGACCAGAACTATGTTATTGTTCTCATCGTGACTCCCAAAAAGGATCCGTCTCATCAGTCACACAGAAACTTCACTAATACTCAGTGGCATTTGGGTGCAGAGCTGGCTGGAAAGTAGTGCTCACCAACAAAAACACAGTATTGCATTTTCATTGAAATTTGTTTTCTCTAATGAACAACAAATCTCTTACCTGAAGAAGCAGTACTTGATTTGACAAAATATTGGGCTTACGACTATTAACCGGTGCTATTAAAGAACAGATGTGTCCGATAGTTGCTTATCTTCTCTTAACTAACAAGGAATGTTTCAAGATGCACTGCCCTTCCTAACTCTTTGGACATCTCATTTTTCTTTCTTTGTGCCATATTTAGAAAAGACTCCTTCAACACTTTCAAGTTTTCTAGATTTCATTTCCTAGTGCAGTCATCTTGTGACTGCTCTGGGTCTGAGGCTTTTCTGCCTTTCGTTTGGAAGCAACTGTTGCTAAGAGACATTCATAAGGCCGATGAGGTAGTTTCCCTCCAGACAAAGGGATTACAAGGGGACCAGAGCCAGGCAGAGTCACTCTGTGCTATGCTCACTATGGAAAAAAGAGAAGAAAAAAAAATAGGAAGGCCAGGAGCTGTTGATTTTGAGAAGAATAAATTTAAGTCCTTTTCCTGATACGCACTTTCTAGAAAATCTTGAGCCAATTTCTTGCCCTCTGCCATCGCTCTCCCACCTTGGAGTGGTGGTTGGAGGGCAAAGAGGGCTGATGAGGTTAAAACCAGCAAGTTCTATATAGTGCTTCAGCAACGTCAATTGTCTGCTCTCACTGGACCGTAAAGGTCAAAACCCAGTTCCAGCCTTTTCCTTTTTACTACACATTGATTTTTTTTTTCGGTCTGGCTCTGCAAAGACATCAGTCTGTGCCTAGGGCTAGATAACACCAGGCATTTTGTCGGCCTTACAGGATTGCAGCTTGCCTGTGAAAGCTGGCCAAGTGAAAAATGGCCAATAATGCCTTTTTTTGATTGGCTTAAGTTGGTATTTTTAGCATTTCTATTTAAATGAAAGCTCAAAAATCAGAGCAGGTAATCGCAAATTTCAGCATCAAGTAAATTATTATAGTCACAATAAAAACCCATAGGGATTTAGGGAACAAAGTTATAATGAATTCTGTGCCAGAGATGGAACGAGGAGCCCTAGGATTGCCCTTAGGAAAAAGTAAGCTGGGCACTGCTTTAAAAACCAGCAACTAGCATGGAAAAAATTAAAAAGGGAAGCAGCAAACTCCTCTGGGATTCCATAATAATTTAAACATTCCTCTGGGACATCTGAAGCTTGGAAGAGAAGAGGGGGAGGGGGATAAAAAAATGTTACTAACTTATAAGGAATGTTAGCAATAAAAAGGGACCCATACGGGTGTGCCATACCCTGAATTAGTTAGAAAGCAGATGTGTGTGACTGCAGCCTCAACTTTTTCCCCTTGTTTTCTCTTCTGTTTCCTTCCTCCCTCTCCTTCCTCTCCCTTGCTTTTACAGCAGTTATACACCTGCATGATGGAAGGAGCAGGGAGGGAGCTGCAAAGCTCAAAACTTTTGGTGTGTTAGGTCAGAGAACAATAGTACCATAAATCAGTTTGGGAGGAGAGTGGAGGGGGGGGGGCTAATCCAAAAATAAACCATGTGTGAGTTTTATTTAGCTCTGTCATTGCTGAAGGGAGTTCACAACAGGGTAGAAATAAGAGGATTTGCCTCTTTCTCTCCCCTCTCCAACATCGTGAGCTGTGGGTCATACTCAGAGGGTGCACAGGGTCCCCACATGACATTGCCCTTTCCCTCTCCGTGTCACCACTGGGAGATGCCAAGGGATCCTGGTTGTCTACTTTGGTCCGGACCAGTGTCTAGCTGGCTGCTTCCCATGAAATTCACTTTGTCTCCACCAAATGAGGCAGATCAGCTGCTGAAAGGCCCCAAAACCCCAGGAACCTAAATCCCCTTTGCCTGGGAGCCTTTAATGTACCCTTGGTTTGCAGCTTGGGCAGGAGGCAACAAGCATCTGTTGCACACAAGCATGCACACGCGCGTGTGTGTGTGTGTGTGTGTTTGAGGGGGAGAAGCTGAAGGGTCTTCTCAGCCTTTAATACCAAAGTGAAGAATGCTGGGGTTTGGGTTATTAACGGAAGAAAAGGGGAAGAAATAAAAAACCCCAACCACCTAAAGCCCAAGTGTGACATAAGGAGCCTCGAGGCAACTTTCATCATGTTTTTAATGTGGTTTCCTTCATCTCCCTGGGCTCGCCTGTTTGCTAGAGCAGATTTTATTTAGATGATGTATTTACCAGATCAACAGGAGGATACTCCCCCTCCACCATCGGATACCCTACTCCATAACTGAGCCGAACAAAAACAATTACAAAAAGATCCAATTTGTTCTTTAAAAATACAGTTCCACAGCACAGTGTCATTTTGTCCTAGTGTGCTAATTCCAAAAAAGCATTTGGCACCATTACTCATCTCTGGAGGGACTGGAGATGAACGCTGGTTTGATCCCTAAAAGTTGTCCCAAGCCCTCAGAAGCGTGAAATTTCAATTTCAGCTTCAGAAGATTGCATGTCAGTCCCAAAAAGAAAAAAAAATTACCTCCTCATGCTGCAACAATGTTGATGCTTTCCAGGTCAGATTTTTGCCTGAAACAGAAATATGGCAGAGCAATCTTTCCCAACATTACCTAGGGCTCCCTTGTTCCTGTGTGCGGTGTGTGCAGCGTCCATCCCAGATCTCAGCAGCCACTGTCAAGCTCTCCCTGAAAAGGGTGGCTGTGGACATGTATGCAGATTAGTTTTCCTTTCCCCCTCATTAAGGAACAGTGATTCATTTGCAAAGCATCCCTATCCAAATTGGGCTTTTTGTGTCATATGCCACATGAGAGAGGGAAACCAGGAGCAGTAGCTGTAACCTTCCACATAGACTGTTCTTCACACTTTGCTGTCTCAAACCTCTTATGATATTTATAAAGTTGTGGACCCACAGCTTTTGAACCAGTCCTATGGAATAATAATACCTCAACCTTCTCTTTTGGAAAGCTCTGTGAGTTGTAAGGGAGTTTTGGAGCATTACCATGATTTTGCAGATGGGAAAAGAGAGTTGGAGAGACGGGGAGTGGAAAGTGCAAAGAAAAGCAGTCTGAAACCAGAACGATGCTGGAGTTAAATGAGGCTCCCAATGGCCCAGGATGGGATCCTTTGCCATTAGATCCTAGTATTTGGTAGCAGCAGTGCTCTTCCCTCATCACAAGATGTCAAGTGGAAAGGAGCTGAGCTGGCCAGGGGTGCAGCAGAGCTTGACTGTGTCTGTGGTCCAAGTGGTTCCTTTTCAGATCATGCCAGTAAGAGACCCTATTGGTCGTCTCCAGAGGCTGATGGTTTTCAAATATAAGATTTCATTTTCCAATGGACTTACCATGATCTGATGGAGCTGAGGTGAAGCGAGGAGCTTTGTTTCTGCAGAATGTAAAGGGAACCTCATTCCATGGTGATTTCTTTTTTAGGACCACATCAAGGCAGAAATGGGTTGATCTGGCCAGACTATAAGGCATGGGCAGAAATTTTTGCCAGACTTTCAAATGTGTGGATCTCCCCAACTTGGTAGACAAAGCCTCAGAGGACACAGAGGGGGTGGGGTGCACATTCAGAAGGTCAGACAGGGGTGCATAAGAGCAACCTTCCTCATTTGGAAGAGACAGTCCAGATGTGTGTTTCCCTGTGTTTTTTAACAGAGAGGCTATTATTCCAGTATGAGTAGGAAGAGGAGGAATTGGGGATACTTAGGTTTATTTGGGCAGTTACACTCAGACAGTTCTGGCTCTGGAAGATCTCCAGAACAGGTGTTTGTCCTGCTTTGAGCCCATCTGTGCTTTGCAAAGTCGGTGGCTTGGCTGAAGCTTATGAACAAATGACTTCATCTAAGCTAACATTTCATCCAAGATCTGTTCATGCTAGCTTGCTTACTTCTTAGCCTTACAGCTAAGAAGTAAGTCTTTGCCTTCACTTTTTAAAGTGAGGAGCACCAGATATGTCAGTGAGTAGAAGTATTTTCATTGTTGTGTATGTGAGAGTTGGTAGGTTTGGTGTCACCCACTTCTCCTTGTCCTAAGGGAGCTTGAGGAAAGAGCTGGTGAGGAGCCCACCTACCTCCTCTCCCTCCTGGTGAACTGCTGTGGACCTCCTGCTCCACCACAATCCCCATGCCCCCTGCCCTTGATTTTCTAGGGAGGCCTTGTCCTTCCAGCCATCACCTTGGCTCACCCTATCCTACCCTGCTCCACACTGGTTGGCCCTCCTGAGGCATCACAGCCTTGCTCCAGGCTGTCTCTCACCACTGGGTGCTCCTGGTAAACACAAAGCTCTGGTTCCTTTATGCTCAATGCAACTTACAAAAAGCAACTGATGAAAGAATTGCAGACAAGTACAGGATGTCCCAAAAGTTGGCTTTGATGAGAATTTGAAAGCAAAATAAAGGGAATGTCCAAAGAGAGAAAAACAGATGTCCGTCTGTCTGAGCCTGTGTAAGCCAAGTCAGAAAAACGCACTGCCAGCTTGCAGTAGAATTCAAGCTCTCTTGGGATAGGAGCAAAATTTTGCTCCTTAACCCAAAAAATACAAGGGATGCCAAAAACTCCAAGGAAAGCTCTGAAGCTCCAGCAACCATGCCAGTAGTGCTGTGTAGTATTTTCAGGCAATGCGGTGACCTGCAAAACAAGGAGAATGAATCCCCAATGATGACTGCAATGATGAACACAGTGTCAGACAGTGCAAGCCTGCCTGCTGCCGAGACAAAAGTGTTGGAATTTCCAGGCACGTTTGTCCTATGCAAAGGTAATCACCTGGAATAAATAAAACAGCATTGTTGTTTTTTTGAAAACGAAAGCAGATTATGATGTATGAGGCGTCAACTGTCACTGCAGTCATGGCCCAAGTGTTGGAAATGCGATTATGGAAGTGCTTGTAAAAGTTTGGTGAGGTTGGAAAACTCTGCTGGTGTTGCTATCCGCCATCAAAGTCCCCTCCTGTTGTACGTTTGACCTGTTCTACTATAAAACATATCAAGAAAAACCTTGTCGACCAAAGACGAAAGCATGCGCTTAGTAAACACAGGAATCTTGAATGGAGCAGAGATAGCTGTGCAGGGTCCCTGCCTGCTGCAGATGCTCACAGGAGCTGAACCAGCAGCTTCCAAAAGTGGATAAATCATACATTCCAGGTGCGGACCTGAGAAAGAGATGGCACAGCAAATGTTGGCGTGAAACAGAGAAACCAGCAGAGCACATCATGGAATCATGGAATTGTTAGAGTTGGAATGGACCTCTAGAGATCATCTGGTCCAACCCCCCTGCCAAAGCAGGGTTGCCCAGAGCACATCACTCAGGAGCATCCAGGCGGGTCTTGAAGATCTCCAGAGAAGGGGACACCACGACCTCCCTGGGCAGCCTCTTCCAGTGCTCCGTCACCCTCACTGTGAAGAAGCTTTTTCTCATATTTGAATGGAACTTCCCATGTTCCAGCTTGAGCCCGTTGCCCCTTGTCCTATTGTTGGAAACCACTGAAAAGAGCCCGGCTCCAACATCCTTCAACTCACCCTTTAGATACTTATAAACATAAATAAGGTCTCCCCTCAGTCTTCGCTTGTCCAGGCTAAAGAGTCCCAGCTCCTTGAGCCTTTCCTCGTAAGGGAGGTGCTCCAATCCTTTAACCATCTTGTGCTCCAGTCCCTGGAGAGATTTTCAGCAGACCGCAGCCCACCTCCACTCTGCTCTCCCACTCCAGGCATTGCTTCGAGTGCCAGGAGCAAGTGGTGCAGCCCCTGTATCTCCTCCTTCTGAGTGCTGGTGGGGTTGTGCTCTGCACCACGCCATTGTCTGCGAGCATCACAAGGCTGTGCAAAGCTAGTCTGAGCTCTCCTGTCCCACTGAGCCAGGAGGGGGTCGTTGCCCAGTCCCTACTTCGCTCCTCTCTGCATGGTGACATAAAAAAAATCCTCACTTCTGCAAGCAGGGTTTTGTTGCCAGGCCAGACAGCATGCAATGCTCCTTCATAATTGTCACTACGCCTTGGTCTGTAGCTCCTTTTGCAGCTTCTGTTCTGAGGTTTGGGGTACCTAAGCGTTGTCTCAGCTCTGCCAGCAAAGACAGCGACTGTCACATTAACAGGCACAGGTTTATGGGTCCACTCACGGCAATAACACTCTGAGCCCTGTGTGTTTTTCAGGCTGCTTTAAATGATGCTTCTGGAGCCAAATGATGCTTGAAATAGCATATTATAAGCCCATCTTTCAGAGGTTTTTGGTTTGTTTCTGAGTTCTGATCGCCCGCAATCAAGTGAGCGCCTTTTCTACCTCATTGGCCAGTCTGAGCCTTCGAAACGTGCAATTCAAATGCCTGATTAAGGCCCTCACGGCTGAATTCTGGGCTCCCAGTTCAAACGTGGAATACTGTCTATAAAACTTTTTATATCATCTACAGTAATATTAGAATCATATTCCCTTGACCATCCTTAGAAAAACAGTTCTTGACACACTACTGGGATAAAAGAGGAGGAACACATGGTATCAGTAAAAACTAAGTTAACATACCATTCCAAGCAATAACATTACACTATATAGTGTAGCAACAAGCCAAGAAGTAATAATTATTGGGAGTAAGTGGAATCAAGAATTGCCCCCAGTGTTGCATTACGCTCCTTTCGGTGGAAGAACCTCAGGAACACAGTATATAATAACTAGTCCCATTGTCAATATAAAAAGGTTGATACAACCTTATTTAAAATCTCTCTTTTCCCTACTAACAGAGCACAGCAGTGATTGGTACCAGGTCTGCTGAGTGGTTTCGAATGTGTCCGTGAGGTCAAGACTAACGGGTCTGTTGTGTTTCTCATGGTGCTTTCTTGTGATGGCAGTCCTCTTTGGCTGGCTGAGGTCCTCATCGTGTACTCTGTTGCCTCTTCCCTGTGCCCCTTGGGGAATTGTTCTGCTCCTTTGCCAGCTTCCTCTATCACGGCCAGTCCGTGGAGCAGGAGATGAATATCACCATGTCCTTCAAGAAAGGATGCTGCTCTTTGCTGAAGTTCAGGGTTGTTGAAGCCAGCAGAGGATACGCCCTGAAGACACTGTCTGGGACTTGAGGTGGGAATCAGGAGCGTTTGACCTTCTCTCCTGGCATGCAGCAGTGAGCAGGTAGGCATCTGTGTTGCCCCTCTCCCATCACCATCTGCCCAGTTCCCCCAGTTCCTCCCCTACCCTTCAGCCCCGCCTGGAAGGCTCCATCCTCAACTGACCAGTCTGCAGACCTCTTTCCCACCTCCATGGAGAGTATCCCAACAAGCCCTGCTGTGAGCCCCCAGAGCTGGGGATAGAGAGCCATGCCCTGCCATGGCAAGGTGATTCAGCCATCCTCCCTTCCTTCCCTTCTTCTCTCAGCCATGAGTCACCATTTGTCCTCAGCCGCCGAGTTGCAAAAGGGATGGTCCTGGTGTGCTGGCCTATTCCCCAGGACAGCCTCCCTCTGGGAGATTAAACGGGGGAGAAGGGAGGATTCTGCCTCACCCCTGCTCTCCAGGACCAAGCAGTGCCCCAAAAACACCCTCTTATTATATAGACATAATGGATCACAGAGGTTTCTCCTTCCCTCTCACCTGCCTCATCCATCCTTGCTCTAAATTTACCCCTTTCTAGACTCTGATGATGTTTTCCCCCCTTGAAAGAGAAAAGCGGGTTTAGGCGGCGGGCGGCTGGGGGAAGCCAACACGCACACAAGGAATGCAGGGTCGGGGTTTTTCAGGTACAGCTTCAACTGCTTGGCAAACCCCTTATCCTCTCCCCCCCGGCACACTCCTCCCCATCATCCCCCTCCTGATCTGAGCAATGAAAAACAACTTCCTGTCAATAAACACGAACAAAAGCTTGGACGCATCTTCAAAGTGATGAGCGATGTCGAAAATATGTTTCAGAGCACTTTGAATTTTCCTGTAAACTGAAGGGAAATGGTTGTTCGTGGCGCTTTGGCGTTCAAGGAGTTTATAAATAACCGCCACAGGTCTGCGTGAGCTAGTTCTGCCATGAGAAAAAAAAAAAATGCAACAGGACAAGGAGGGAGAGGAAGAAGAAAGGAGGAAGGCCCAAGAGGGGAAATGAATAAGAATCAGGTCCAAAAACCTGGCATGAATTTTAAAAGTTTAAATTTAGTTGGTGAACGCAGCATCCCCTTTGTGCCCAGTGTGGGCTGGGTCTACCTTTGGGAGGGTGTCTTCTCCTGATGCCTGGCCAAGGGTCTGGTGGAACACGGCATGGATGCTAATGCTGGCCCCTGCACTGCCATTGCTGCATGGGACATGGAAGAAGGAAGAAAGCATACGGTTCCCATTGGTTTTCAAAAGTGAAAACATGTGCCGGAATCCCAGCCAGACGTGCTTCTTGTTATTTTAATGAGAAATTCCATAATTAGTGGCAAAAAATAAAAAGAAGCTACACTGCAAGTGAAAGAAAACCTCTCTCTCTCCTCTCCAGCCCATGATAGATGCATCAAAGAGATGTGGTGTTTTTACAAACATACATTACTTGACAGGCTATGATGTTCCTTAATCTGTTTGCTTGAGGGAATTAAAAAGAAACATTTAAAAAAGCAACCAAATAAAAATGACAGATTTTTTAACTTAAGCAGTCCTTGTCTTAAATGGGCAATGCACTCCCCACCTGTAATTCATTTGTCAGCAGTTAAACATCATTACAACATTAACAGCCAATCTGAATGCAGAAGAGCTGGGCTTTGTACAGCTATAAACTACAAGACATCAAACTGTACTTTATGGAGTTGAGGCCAGTCAGAAGTGACCCCTTCTAAACTTTTACAATTCTCTGCATTCTTCTGATTATAGTAAAGATTTATTTGAACTTTGATATATATATGTATTTTTAAAAAAGCATTTTATTAAAAACATTTCATCCCGGTTCTTTAGTGAAAGAAGAGGGAGAAGAAATACTGCAAGATGTCTTTAGCTGGTAGATTTTATTCATCTTGCAAAGTGGCCACGGATGGATTTGCTTGGATTCATGTTCAGAAATAAACACGTAGTATTGCATTACATCCCGTTTACACACTTCGTTCTCCAAACATGTTTGACATCTAATTGCACAACTCCTTGGCTAGCTGGTATAACATGGAAAGTCCTTGTAAGGGATTTGCTGAAAGCCAGCTTTTTGGAGGAGAAAAGGTGCTTCAGAGGCTGAGTGTTGATGGATGTCCTCTCACACCTACTCTCTGCTTGCTCTTTCCCTAGAGCATCCCTTGGTGTTGTTGGGGAAAGCGTTTAGCAACTCATGTCTTCTGCTCTCAGAAAAATCCTCTGAAAATCTAATTTATTTTTTTCTCGGCATTTCAGCTTGCTGCAAAGAACATGGGGCTAATAATTGTGAGCCATTTTCCAGGCAGTGTCAGAGAAAGTATGGGAAAGATATTAAGGTGGTGCTGCAAGCCGAGCTGTGCAGTCAGGGAAGAGGAAAACGCCTTAGGTTTTCCTCCTCTTTTCCAGGACCTTCATGTGTTGCTGTCATGCCTGGCTCCGTGCAGATGGCTGCATTTCAGCGCTCTGCCATGGCCCCCTGTAACAGAGAAAATGTCTCCGTGTTGTGCAAGTCCTGCTTCACCTGCTAGGCAGCAATAGTCCCCAAAGATGGTGGTGTTTTCTAGCAATAAAAAGTGGGATTTTACACACTCACACGCACATAATGTATGCATGCACACACATTATTTTTTGCAGAAATACAAGTACAAGAAAAGGGGCGGGACGGGGGGTCAGTGTTTGATGGAATCCTATTTTAGGTATGGCATGCTCTCAGGGTCATGATGTCCAAGGATGGTGAAGAAGGTCAATGGCATCCTGGGGTACATCAGGAAAAGTGTGGCCAGCAGGTCAAGGGAGGTCATCCTGCCCCTCTGCTCTGCCCTGGGGAGGCCCCATCTAGGGCACTGGGTCAAGTTCTGGGCTCCCCAGTTCCAGAAGGACAGGAAACTGCTGGAGAGGGTCCAGCAGAGGGCTACAAAGATGATGAGGGGACTAGAACATCTCTGTTATGAGGAGAGGCTGAAGGACTTGCGTTTTCTTAGTCTAGAGAAGACTGAGGGGGGATCTGATCAACACCTCCAAATACTTAAAGGGTGGGTGTCAAGAAGATGGGGCCAGTCTTTCTTCAGTGATGCCCAGGGACAGGACAAGAGACAACAGGCACAGACTTGAAGACAGAAAGTTTCACCTAAAGACGAGGAGGAACTTCTTTGCTGTGAGGGTGGCAGAGCCCTGGAAGAGGCTGCCCAGGGAGGTGGTGGAATCTCCTTCTCTGGAGACATTCCAACCCCACCCGGACATGTTCCTGTGCAACCTGCTCTGGATGGACCTGCTTTGGCAGGGGGGGTTGGACTAGAGGTCCCTTCCAATCCCTATCATTCTGTGATTCTGTGACATCATGGTGTTGTCTGCAATGGATTTTGGGAAACATCCTCTGAGAAGGGAGCTTGACTTAGGGACAGATACAAGAAACACCTGATCCATAATTCCTGTGACGCTCCCAGATCAGAGCAATGGGCTTTTTGGAGATTGTGCACAGTGGAGAAGTGCTGTTGAGAAAGATTTTTCCAAGGAAACTTGCGACTTCCACAAATTTGCTGTTTCCCATGGGGAACAAATGTGATTGTGCTGAAAACTTACAGTTTTCTTCTTTTATATTTTTTTTTCCTTTCTATTTTATTTTGAAGGGTGGTGGGAGATGAACCTGAAATGAAACACTTCATTTTAGTCAGCTTCACCTGATTGGGGAATATTTCATTCTTTTGATTGGATTGGTTTCAAATCAATTCAGAATACGCTTCAACTTCCCTCAGGGAAAGTGCAGCTCTGGCTGGGTTTTGGTTTTTTTTTATTACGGCTGTGGTCTCGGGAGGACCTTGATGCCCAGGAGACAAAGAGCAACTTTTGCACTGGCTGAGTCTGTGGGAACAGTGTCAATCTATGGGTACAATTGCGTGCGCCCAAGAAGAGCACCCATCAATTGTAAGATATAAAATTGCCCAGCTAGTCCATATTTCATCTCAAGCTAGTTATGGGGGCTACATGAAGGAGTATGATGACAAGAGAAGCTATATTAAGAACCTTCCCTCAAGCCTTTCTCTGCTACCAGCCACCAGCAGGGTAGAGGTCATGTGTTCTCCTTGTAAGACAAGGCATGCAGGGAAATCACGTTTGGTAATATAATTACTTGAACTAAGCATTTTGCAGTCATTTCAGCTCTTGTTCAGCATTCAAATCCCATCCAGCACTCCTTCCTTCAGCATTTCAAATCACCTCCACATTGTGTCAGTTCTGACATTTCTATATAATACAATTTTTTTTTTTCTGGACAATGGTCCTGGAACCTCATTTGGAATTTCAACTTTTTGTGTTATTTCAAAGCACAGAGCAAACAACAAAATGCCAGATGTTCCCCAGCGACAGAAGCTCAGAGTGCTCTTTCCCTCCAGTTAACTTCTGGGCATGACACTTCCTGGCTGAGATAGGGAAGACAAAGAAAATCTAGAACGAGCCAATAATTGCTGATGTTTTGGTGCTGAAGAGCTCCATTGTCACTATTTTAAATAGCTGGTCTTTCTTCTGTTTGTTGGCCAGCTCCCTCCAAATTTCTTTAGTTGCTTCCTTTCAAAGCATCCCATACCATCCCTGGAGGTATTTAAGAAACTTGTAGACATGGTTCTTCAGGGCATGCTCTAGTGCCCAAGATTATTGGTTTGTGGTGGGGTGCTGTGTGGGTGGGTGATGGTTTTGGTTTGGTTGTTGTTGTTGTGTGTTTAGGTGGTGGGTGGTGGTTTTTTGTTTTTTGGTTTTTTTTTTGTTGTTGTCGTTGTGTTTGGTTTTTTTTTGTTTTTTTTGTTTTTTTTTGTGGTTGGACTCGATGATCTCTGAGGTCCCTTCCAACCACTACTATTCTGTGATTCTGTGATTCTGTGAAATGGTTCTGTTTTCTTCAGTAAAATTTAAAGCACAGATCAAATGGAGCAGGTTGTCTGTTTTCTGTTCACATTTCTCTAAAATGAACTGATGTGTTTTGAAATGGAAATGTCTTGTCCTAAAAATGCTGAAACCCAACCTATTTTCAAAAGCACTGCTCTGTTGGTTATTTTTTGTAGTCCAAACAGCTGAGAGGATGCTAGAAACGGTGCTGGCTAAAGGAAAATACATTATGTTCTAGCAAAATAAAATAACAAAAGAGGGAGTCATGAGGTTTTATTGTGAGTGAATAGGGCAGATTAAGGAACGTCGTCCTGTTTTGTCCAGGATGCCTGGTCGTTTATGCAGCTTCTGCAAGGTGCAGCACAATTACACAGTGGAAAAGATGATTTCTCTACCCAAGGTTCCATGACATGCTTTTTGTGTGCATTTTACAAAGTTTCTGTATTCCCAGCATGGCAGTCAAAGAGGTAACTCGACACATAAAGCTCCCCTGAATGTTTTACTCAATGAATTTGCTAGAAGAAATGACAGCACATGCTCCTAGTCTGCCTTCTGCCCCATCTCAGAGCAGGCATTGCAGGTAAGATATCTCCTGTGGATGTACACGGACTTTGCAATAAAACCTCTAAAAGGCACAGCACACCTGGTTTCAGCATTTGCTCTGAACCTTGTTGCTGAACCTTGGCAAATCTTTCTGCAAGCTTGATCCAAGTGTAGAGTAACCTCTGCAAGGAAAGATTTATTGCCTTGGACTGAAACCAGGCAGCATTTCGTTGTTTTGGAGCCCCTGATCTGCCCGCACTCTCGGCTGGGTTTGCTATGGGGTTTTGGTGTCATAGACACAGAGGATCGTGCAGGTTGGAAGGGACCTCCAGATGTCACCCGCTCTAGCTTCCACACCCAAAGTCTCAGGTACAATTTCTCTAGAGGCACAGGTTTCTCCTCAGGCTAGAGTTCCCTCCTTCATTCTGAGACTCTGGTTTTTGACAGGCTTTATTCTTTCCTCACTTTTTTAATGTTCTTACCAGCCACGCAACAAATAAGTTCTAAAATCCTGAGGTTTTTGAATGTTTATTGTAAGCTGGATTGAAGCCTTGATGATTATGATGCATGTAAAAGACCAAAGGAAACAAGGAATAACAAGTTTCGTTGCCATAACAAAAGATGATCCAATACCTTGAGATCTAAAAATAGTTTCTCCATATTAGCCTTTCCATATTATCTGCTCAAGGATCGCTGCTGTTATTTTTTTGAGCATCATCAAGAGAAAGGAAGGAAGAATTAATTCATGCTACGTTTTGTCCCAGAGTTTTGCCCCAAATGCCAGCTGGAGCAGTGAGCACACTAGGCAGGTAGAGAATGGGCTGAGGAGTAGAAGGATGGGTTTACAGTTAAATATCTGGGCTGAGATCTGGAAAGGCTCAACTCTGTCTTTGGCTTTGCCCCAAGCTCCTCACATGGCATTGGACTGATCCTTTCTGCTTCTGAATCCTTTTGGGCTCTCTCCTAAATGCTTAGCAGAAGGCTGGAGGCATCTCCGTGCCTAGGACTATTCCCAAAATACTCTTCCAAAGTGTAGTCTCACTCCAGCCTTGCTAGTCTCGGAAACAAAAATCCAAGGAAGCGCTTTTGAAGACCTCTGACCCCACAGCCTGTCTGGCCTCGTGCTCTCTGCAGTGCTCACCAGCCTTTCTCAGTAGCTGGGAAATAGTTGGGGTTTTCTTCCTTCTCTGAAAATTTTCAGTAAAACCAAGGACAGACTCCAAGCTGTCATGCTGTGTCCCTGCTCTGCAGCTGGAATTTGGTTGGCTTCTTTTTTTTTTCCCTCTGAAATTTTCATCCATATAGGTTTCTCCTTCCTTCCCAATTCTGTGTGTTTTGTCAATTTTGGAAAGTGGTTGCCTACATGAGCCTCTCCAGAGGTGTGCTGACTGAGAATTTGCCATTCCAGAGCCCCCATGAGAAATAGCATGAAGTGGCTGCCAAGGCATGGACAGCTTCAACTCCTTCCCTGGGCAGAAAGGCTGATAATTGCCCTCTCCTAATGATGTCTGCAGGCTACAGCCCTCTTGAGAAGCTGCTTTGCAAGAAGCCACAGCTCCATCCCACCGCTGTAACACCCACACACACAGAGCTCAGGAGACTTGTGTGTTTTAAAGAACAAGACTCCCTTTCTCCCTCTCATGAAAAAATCAATTAGATAGCTTTCTGCTTCATTTTATTTCAACTTATGAACCTCCCTGTTATTTTTTTTCCTTTTTTTTTTTTTTTCACTGTAAACACACAGGGAATTTGCGAGAAGTGCTACTGGTGTAATATAATCACTGTCAATAGCACTGTGTTCTTGAAACCCCATCCCAGGTGAAGCAAAGCTGCCCAGGTGAACCTAAGGGCTCAGTGCAGGCACTTTCAACCACTGAACTAGCAAAGAGGTGAGCAGCTGGGTCCCCAAGAGGTGACCAGAGCCCCTCCTTCCATACCAGAGCACAGAGCTAGGGTCTTTTCCCATTTATTTTGTGCATATCTGCTAAAGATCTCATCAATTCCTATTTCTGAAGTTCATACCATAGCACAGCCAACCCCAAACCTCCACAAAATACAGTTTATTTGGAGACCAGAAAGGCCTCTGAATCTGCAACTGCCATAAACACACATATTATTATTTTATTTTTTTTTTACAATAAGTGGGAAAGTCTCATTAATTTTGCCACTTTCTGAGCTTTTGGGGTAACCCAGCATCTGACTCTGTGAAGATTAGAAACCCTTTTTCTATGAAGACTGGGATTCTTCCCCAGCAATAAAAGACAGAGGTTATTTTTGTGGAGCACTGAACTTGGGTCACAAGAAAATGAGGATAGATGGGAAATGTTGGTTAAACAGTTGTTATGGGAAACCACTTGAAGGTGAACCCTACTTGCTCTTATTTCATAGGTCTGCATACTCCTGGTCTCTGTAGCTTTAAGTACTCTAGATCTAGTGTCTGGGCATGTGGAGCTGGTGGGGATTATCTTGTCCATGAACTTTCCCACTGGAAAGGACCGTCCAAAAGGTCGAAGAATCATCAACCCCCACTGCTGTTCTGTCCCCATCCCCTCCCTGGGAAGGACTCCCAGTCCTTGACAATCTGCTTCCAAGAGACACTGTATACTCAGCTGGTAGCTGCTAAATAGATTTATGGAAGAGAAGAACACTCCAAACGCTCTCTGTTATTGCTGTTTCTGCTCATCCATCATGTTTTCTGTAGCATTTCAAGCAGAAGTTGTCCTATTACAGCTGAAATTTCTGCTTTTTCCTTAAAATGAAAGTTCTGATTTCACTTTTTTGCATTAAACTGCATATTGATTTCTTGTTCTCTTCAGGTAAAGGGAAATTATAAACTTCAAATGGCAGAGTATGGATTTGAGATCAAACGGGGAAACTCCTCATTCCATTCACTTAGGCAAGACCTTGAAAGCTGTTCCTGGAATACTCTGCAGTTCTGTCAGCTCCTGACAGTAGCTACTTGGGCATGTTTAAGTAATCATTGTTATACCATAAAGAGCCAGGAGGTCACCCGAGAGGTGCAAGAAGGTTGTAGTCTAGCCACAACTGCTGAGTTTGGGAGATCCACGTCCCGTCTTCCACTGGCGGTTGGCAGGACCCATGCCACAGAGTCTCACTTCTGCCAGCAGGAAGAGCCACTCAGGTAGGACTGCAAGCAGATGGTAGGTGTTAGAGGCACATCCACAGCATCCCAGGCTTTGACTCTGAGATAAGAGTTTGCTAAAAGCTGCAAGCTTTGGCAGGAAATAGCTACCCTCATCCTTTCTCTGTTTATTAAGTTATTTTCTTAAGCATCTCCTCTTGACAGCTGTAATGATGGGAATCTGTCTTTGGATCGCTGTTATGCATTTCTTCTACACTGAGTGTATTTCACCATAGATGGGAATTGGGCTGCTTTGAACCTCCTTTGCTGAAAATGAAGTCAATGCCATTGGGCATCATTGACCTGTAGCATAGTCATGTTGAATTTCCCAGTTTGGAAACAACAGGGCACACCTAGACTGAGCAATGGAGCATGGTTTACATCCCCTTGAGTGGGGCAGTCCAGGAAGGCAACGCTGGGCTGGAGTGTAATCCAGGGCAGCAGAGGGTTGCCTGGTTCAAGTATTCAAAAACTACTGCATCACTTCCCCTGTGGTTTGACTCTGTGTTGGTTGTGGCTTTCCTTGTTGAAGAGTTATATTGTGTGGAATCACCTCCTCATCCCTCCAGCAATGATGTAGACGTGTCTTGAAGACAGTTTGGCTGACACATTTTCCCTCCCCTTTTCTGGGAATACCTCAGGTCTGTTGCATAGCAAGTCGGTCAGCAGAAATCACTACCACCACAACATACACTCCAGATAGACAAACCACATCTATGTCTATACACAGCTCTTTCCAGAACTCTTGGATTCTACTTTTGAAAAAGAAAAAGAACAGTTTGGGTTTTTTAGTGACACCAGAAATCACTCAATGTGCCAGTGAGTGTGAGTCCTCCAGGACCAACGTGGTCTCTGGATTCCCCTCTCCCCAAACATCATGTGGTACATGTTCATGAAGACAGCTCTATGGTAGGAGTGACCACATTGCAACAGGCTTCTCCCACTTATCTTCAAAGCCAAGTTTTGGTCCGATGTATCCAATGCCACAGAATAATGTCTGCTTGGGAAAACGGGGCAATCGTTGGCTGAAGAAAAGAAAAATATCTTTCAGATATTTTATAATTCAAAAAACATGTTTCTCAAATGAGCTTTTTCTGAGCACATTAGTGCTGCAGCCATCAATAACCATAGAACTCAAAGAAGGAAAAAATCAGCTGGAAAAGAGTTGAAAAGGAAGCCTATTAAAATTTTAAAAAAACAATTTCCCAAAAATAGATACAGTTTCATTTCCAATTTTTTTTGTTGTTTTTTGAGTTATTTTTTGCTGTAACTAAAACTTTCAGTGACCTAATATTCAGCTGCACAGAATAAAAATGGGCCATTTTGTTCCTCGTGCATTGTTCCTAACAGCGGGACCCATTCTTCCTTCTCCTGATTGAATGCTTCCCAGAGTGTCTAGACATGTCGCCACCACCGAGGAGCCGAGAGATACCAGGGCTCATCCCAGGACCTGTAAAGGCCAGCTGTCCTTCTCCCCCTCTAAAGCCTGAGACTTGGGTGAAATTCCAGCTTATGAGCAATGAGATTCCTAAAAATAAGCTTCTGCGTTGTTAACTTTTAGGTTGCGCTGGGGTGATATTTTCCACCCTGTCTTTTCCAGCAGTGTGAAGCTGAGATTTCTGCAGAAGCATAGGGCTTTCTGAGCAGGGCTTTGGATGGCAGCACCAAATTCTCTGCTCCTGGTGACCACAAAGCAGAAGTTTGCAGGGCAAACTGGCTCGTACCTCCCCAGCTGCTCACCTCCCCTTTGTCTGTCTTCCAGGGAAGCTCTAGGCGCACAGACCTGGCCTCATAGTCCAGATGTTTCCAACGTTTACCCCATGTGAGATGTTCCTCTCCGATTTCTACCACTTTGTCCTACTCCCACTTCCACCTCGCACTCCTCGGTGAGAGCCATGGTGTGGCAATTCCTGGTCCTGTGCTGCCTCCGGTCAGGACAAACTGGTGGTCCAGTTTCCCCCTTCACGCCAAAGGAGTGCTAGCACATCCATCCCACAGCTCACAGCTCATCTCCAGTCACACCCTTGGATCCCAACGATCTCTGTGTGCTAGGGGCAGGAACTGTCTTGCCGACAATTCAGAAAGCACTTGAGACAATAGGAGTGCTACCCGAATAATAAATAGCAGTGCTAATAATAGCCCTTATCCTTGCATCCCCCTGCAAGACACTCTAATGCAGTAGGATTTGGCCAAAGACTGTAATCAGTCAGTTAGTTACAATCTATTTCAGTCCTGTGCAGAGGGATCTGGCTGGGTTTCCTGGGCCTGGGTTGCTAACATGACTCATTCCCAGCTGATCATTTAGTGGCTTCAGCCAGGTGCTTCTGGGACTCGGTGTCCTCAGGCCTGCTGCTTTCTATAATGAATTGATGCTTCAGGGGCCAGGAGGCAGAAACGAAAGGGTGGTAAGGAGCATACCCAGCAGGGCTGTCCTCTGCTGAGAAATAAGCCTCCGTGAGGGCTTGAGAGAGTATCCTGGAGGTAAGGACAGGAAAGAGGGGAGAGAAAGTCTCCAAGCTGGGTTTCTGTGGGGCTGAGGGAAAGGTGGAGTCACAAAAGCCTTGGGGAGATTTCTTGTGGACTCATCCTCAAGAGCCAGAGAAAGGATGAGGTGGAGGAATGACATCCATGGCAGGGTCTAGATGATGAGGTTGGCTGTAGCGGAGTTGCAGGGCGCAGTGTGGGAAGGCACAGTGAGGTCTCAGACCTGCTCCCCTTCCCCAGGCAGCACGGGGCCATGACGTGGCAACGAGCAGTTGGTTGCAAGCAGTAGTGCCTTTGCTTGTGTGAAGGGGAAATAGCATCCAGAGGTTGAGCCTGCTTACGTAAACCACTTTCTTGGTCAAAAATAGAGCTGGAAGATGGTCAAACTCTTGAAGTGACAGAGCTGAGCATCAGCCCTGGCAGCGTGGACCACTCAGCGTGATGCCCTGTGCAGACTTATGGTGGGGAGAGAGTGACCAAGGCCCTAGGGGTAAGCCCTGACAGTGAGAGATGCACCCAGGAGCAAGATACTGCACCTATGTCCGTGAGGCACATGCACATACACGTTTCTCCTGCCAGAGGTAGCATTAACGTCCTTGGGCCTGTCTCCAGCTCAGAGATGCTGCAAATGCTGGCTCCTGCTGAGCTGTGATCATCTGGGCTTGGAAGAGTGGACTTGTGAGCATAAAAATGGGGGAGAAAACACAGGAGGACAGATCATGTGTGAGGGGTGTGAGCAGCTCCAGTTCATGGTTCCAACCCAGGAACCTCCATTTCGGGGAAGTGTGGGAGTGAGGAGGGGTATTCTTCCCATCCAAGCACTCTGCAGACCACAACAGCATCCCAGCCCCACCGATACTTGAGGAAGCTGCACTTTCCAATGCAGCCTGGAGCAGAGGAACAGAGGGCTTTGAAATGCGGTCCAGCAGGGACTTCATCCCTGCACCAGGCCCCAGCAGCACCACAAAGCCAGGTACTCAGGCACGTTTTCCAAGCCCCATGGTAGTCCCCACCTCGTGGAGGGCCATATGGCTCTTTTACATATCAGCGGATTTTTTCCAAGAGCTTCACTCTTGGCCATGGGCGACAAGTCCTGGACAGTCCTTTCAACTGTAGCTATCTTGTCAGCGTTGGGGCAGAGAGGCACTATGGTTCTCATTGCACAGAAGATGGAAAATGGGGAAACCTTCCCTGGTACCTCTCCAAACTCAGCTCCTCTCATATTTTGCACACAAAAAGAATGCTGCAGGTTACAAATGCCAGCTAAGCAAGAAGGGGAGGGGAATGGAGGACAAACACCATCCAAAAATCTGGTGCTCACATCGGTCTGCAACAGGCGAAGTTGAAGAGAAGCTGAAGGTGAACTGAGATCGTAGTGCAGAGCTCTGGGCAGGGAGAGAGAGGAAATGTGGTCCTAATTACTTGATAACTATCCCACATTTCACAAGTCATTTTAATGGCCCAAATGGATTGCTTTCAAGCTCAGAGCTAATGCTGGAGTGATAGGGATAGAGTTCTCTCGCAGAGGGACATATGGTGCCAGAAAACCCACTCTGAGAAGAATATTATTATCTAAAATGACATTAATACATCCTGTTATTCCCTCATGCCGTATCATGTGCAGGGAAGGGACCGCGCTGTTAAAATGTCAGCATGCAGGCAGTGTCTCAGCACAGAGCAAGCACAGTAGCTGATGCTGAGCGGTTGGTCCAACAGCTGGTTGAAGCTGGTGTTGAAGCAATCCCCATCACCCTGGGCAAATCCTGACTCTTCCGGGCAGTATTGATGAGTTATACGCTCTATTGACAGGAATAACCCAGAACCATCTGCCTACATTGTGCTTTCAGGTGAACTGGAGCACCCAGTACCACTGGGTGGTACTGGACGTCGCTTGAGCCACCAGCTGAAGGTTTGATCCAGGGTTTCTCTTCTTCACTGTAAGGCCTTTGTACCCAGCAACTTTCTTAGGCACTGGAAGATTTGCTGTGTTGCCATAGCTTCTGGACACCTTACAATAATTGGAAAGAAGCTATGGAAAGCTCAATAAACAGCAGTTGCTGAAGCTCACCAAGTGCCCTTAAAAATATAGTATTTTTCCTTTCCCTTTCTCTTATGTTTTATTGGATTTTAAGTGGGGAAGTGAGAAACAGGATAGGTGTTCTCCCAACTTTCCCCACCAAATGAGTGTCTCTGCTCTGATCTGGCGGCTTAGCTGCTGAGGAAATAAATCAGAAAATGGAAAGGAAACGCCAGCTTTGGGTTTTTTCTCTGCTAATTACAGAAGAAAAAAAAATCCCCCTTGCAAATTATGCACAGTGCTGGTGTATGGGAAAGCAATTAAAAGTGTAACGATCTTTATTGCTCAGATACCTGGCCTGCACTGCTGAAAAAACTTTAGTTTTTTCAAGCAGGACCCAGCACTGTTTGCCCCTCTCATTGCCTCAGTTTCTCACGAAGAATTCCACCCCTGGTGCTACTCTGCTGACAGCAGCAAGGTTGCAACAGAGAAGGATTTGGCCTCTAGAAGGCTCCGGGCCAGACGTTGTTCTTTCAATGCAATAACTGGAAGAACAACGCCTCATTACCAGTTGGAAGTTTGTTCAATAAAGTTCATGGCTTTGTTCTCTGCTCTAATGTGAGCAGCTAACACACTGTCAGCGCAGATGACCTCACATCCCCCCTCCACGCTCCCCGCTTCTGCTTTTCTACTGTATCTCCTCAGCCTGTGTTGGCTTGTATCTCCTGGCGTCGTTTTTACTGGAACCAAGCAGCAGTACGAAGGTGGACGACCTCATGGATGTAAGGAGTGAGCTTTTCTAACACACTTGCCTTGGTAGCACTAACCAGCATGTGCTGAATCCATTTCCTTCCCCCAAGCAGCATCCATTGCGTGCATCGGTTTGAAAGGTTTGCGCTGCGTTTTCAAGCTGATGTGGAAGAGGATGCACCCGTTCTTTTTATTTTCTTCATTTTCCCTCATAAACAGGAGCTGGTATTTTTCAGTCCCAACCTGCCTGAACACAGAGGACGTTCCACCAGTGCACGTGTCGCTGCCGCAGATGCGCAGCGTCGCTGCTGCACGCTGTGTCTTGGCTGTGCTCGTTTCCAGCCGCTGCTCGCTCTAACGATTATCAGCGATAAATTTTAAACGTGTTGGGCTCCAGTTAACAGGGAGCTTGCCTGGGCCCCGCTGAGGGAATTTGTTGTTTCAGTTGGGCCTCTTCGTCAGTGCCTGAGATCTAATTGTCAACACCCAGTAGAAAGATGGTGGTAGCTCTTGGCCAGGGAATAATGTCTTAATTTGGGAGTGGAAATTGCTGCTCGCAGAATTGCCCTGGCCTATGTTGTCTTCTCAGAGACACAGGTAATCCAGTTGATATTAAATGACAGTCCACCATGCACTGTATCATCTCAATTATGCCCTCCTGCTGTGCCAAAGTGGTAGCCCTGTTCCCAAAACCAGCAGCTTTTCAACCCAGGGCAGAATCTCATACTGCAACCAGTGAGAGAGAAACATCATGTCTCTAAAACATCTCAGTTCAGCCCTTTCATGCTTCCCAGGGAGTCCCTGTCCCACGGTGGAGATGTGTCTCTCACGGTCTGACTAGCCTTCCAGAGCTTCAAGCCAAGTCTCTCTCTCTTGCTCATGAGTTTCATCAAGGAATCATAAGAATGAAATAAAAAGCTCAGAAAGCTCTCTTGGTGGCCAAATATGGACTCCCAAGTTGAGGGCTATAAAATTGCGTATTACTTGCCAGATGTACTGACAAAATGCATGATCATGTTGAATCAGATTTCCTTCTGGACTCTGCATAGGAGAGGGATCGCTTCTGGGGAGAAATATTAGTTCAAGGACATCCAAATGAAACCAAATGGATTCTTGAAAAGTTTGGAGACCCAAAGTCCCATGGACAAGTCTGAATTGGATTTCTCTGCACAAGATTATGTTCAATTTTGAAAATCTACTCTCAAATTCCAGACCAAGAGAAGGAAAGCTCTGGGATTCATTTGCCATAGACTTCTTGCAGAACTACCAAGCATCTTGACATGCAGCAAACCAGATGTTTCCTGCAGAACTCATGCAAATGCAGAGTATGCAAGCCAAATGGAATTGAGATGTTCTCCAAAAGTCCATCCATGGTGGAAAATGTACCACAAGATGCAACTTAACAGGGTGTTCAACTTGCAGACTGATAAAGGCAAACGGCATACGGCTGCATGCCCTATTCTTAACCATCCAGTGTGTCTCTTTGCTGAGAGTTCATAAATGCAAACCTGTGAAAAAGTTTAAAGATTAACTTCAGATTCATGGTACTATGGGAGGCAGTGTTAAAAATGATTACTGGTTCTCAGAGAATGCTGACCAGGAAACGTCCTTCTTGCCTGTTTTGTGAGAAATACTGGTATTTTTGAGAACGAAGAAGTAAACAAAGAAAAAAAAATAATTTTGATGTGGAATCAAAGTCAAATTGAATCAAAATTTGACCAAAAACACCATCATAAATCAGCAGGGAAAAAAAATCTGATTCAGATGAATTATGATGTTGCATTTAATTTTTTTTAGCATCCTCCATCCCCAGTAAAAATACAGTTATCTCACATTCTAAAGAAACCTGGAATAATTCTTTTTGAAACTAAAAATGGAACTTAGAAACATTAAATGACAGCAAAAACAAACCACCAACATTTCTTCAGTGCTCAATACGTAACTTCTTTTCCTGCTTATCCAACATGAAACCCCTGCTCTATCAGCTGTTTGCTGGCCTCCAATGGGTAATGATCTTGTAGGTGTTTGAGAGGATGTTCTGCCTTGCAGTGCTGAGGTCAATTCCCACAGATAACTTGCAATACTACATGCCCAATTCAAACACATCGAGGAATTTTGGCATCCAATTCCCGAGCTGCATTGCTCCTTTGATCTTGTCCAGAGCCATGTGATGGCTCTGCCACCCAGTTCCAGTTCCGACTTCTGGTGGAAAGCAGCAGACCTGGGACTGTTTAACCCCCTTTTGAGACCAGTTCTCCACTGTAAAATTCTGCGTGTTGTGCCTCCCATCATACTTCTTTTTAGCAGTTTACCTAATTCAGGTGCATTTCCCACCAATGTGCCTGACCTGGCAGGTAGATTGGCTGTTTAGAAGTAGTAAGCTTTTTTAAAGCAAATGCATCCCTGATCTCTCTTGCCATCTCCCTGGTTGGCCACAAGCATCTGGTTCAGCCCATGCCTGGTGGCACCGATGTCAGAGCAGGGCAGCCCACAGGGCAGACTGACAGCAGCCACCAACATAACCATATGCTAAGAGCTTGGTGGTTTAAATTTTTAATAGCAATCTCTCTCTTTTCACCCCCTTCAATAAAAATGATTCTGGAAACACGAATCAATTATTCCCAGATTTCAATATGGGAATTGGCACCACTCCTGGTGCAGCTGCAAGCACAGCATTTAACCTCTTCAGTATTTCAGTGTAAATGCCTGCAGTGAGGGAATTGGTGCTTTTTATGTTCTGAATTTCAGCTGCGTGCCCAGCCCCAAGCTTGGGAAGCACAGTGCTCTCATCTCCGAGAGCATCCTGCTCTGAGCCTGTGCTTGTCTCATCTCTCTGCAATGGGCTCAACCAAAGCTCCAGGGCAGAATACACTGGAGACTTCACAAAAGATCACCACTGTACCCAAACCTTTCAACTTTATTATTTTTTTTCCTCTTATTTCAAGCTAGTGGGATTGAGTGGTAAACGGGTTTGTAGACCCTCAGAGTGAAAAATGTTTCCTGAGAGTGAAAAAATGTGGTTTCTCCACTTGATGATCGAAGTTTCACACTTTCTTGACAGCCACAAAGAAAAATGAACAGTCCAAAGAGCCGAGCTGTCAGGACACCCATGGGGAAGCTGAGATCTGAACCTCTGCCAGCTTCCACACAGGCATCTCAGCCAGGATCCATGTGATCTGGTAGGTCCTCTAATGGCCAAGGGATTTCCTGGGAAAGGCACCTTTGGTGCTAGCTAGAATTTGTGTGATTCATATCATCTCATTCTTGTGTTGGCTCAAGGGGGAAGATGTGCCACATATTCCTTCCCCACTCAAATGCAGGTTCCCAGACTCAGGCACCATGAGGACCCATGGGTTGTGAGTTTTCTTTTTCTTTTTGTCTAATAAATAATCGCCTTCTCCAGTATTCACATCTCTGGCTTGGCAGGCAAAGGCAAAAATGTGATCTTTTTGGCAGGAGGTGGAAATCAGCAGAGCACTACCTGAAAATAAAGTGCTGATGTTTTAGGGAGAGCCGTTCATCATCAGAGACAGGTCACAGGAGGAGCTGGTCAAGCCCCTGTTTTTCTGAGCTCCGTCACTGCCATGTGGTGCAGCGCTGTGCGAGGAGCATGCCAGCCAGCTTTGGGCAAGCCAAGATGTCTCAGTAGCTCGTTGCAGAGGCTGATGGAGAGAAAAAGAGCATGCCCTGGAAGGAACATGGCTCCAGCAGAGCTGTGACTGGTGTGGGATTTTGGCTAAGCCTCTCCTACTTCTGGTTGGGAAAGCTGGCTGGAGACTTTGCAACCCCATTAGATGACTACCTGGTCCAACTGACACAGGGCCAGGGGATGGATTTTCTTCTCTTGCCTGCCTCTTGTAGAGTAGGTGAGCATCCCCTTCTGGCCTCAAAGACTACAGTTTGGAAAGGAGAGGCAAATTTTCTTACCCCTCATTTGCCTGGCTGCCTTAAGTAAACTGTTTTGAGCATCGACATGGTTTTCTAGCACCAAGGGGTACCGTGAAGCAGGACAGAGCTGCAGAGGCTCTAAGACTGTCTGCGGGTCATGGAGGAAGATGGGTCAGGGGAGGTAGGCAAGGGGATGAAGTGGACTGAGAAGATGAATTTAGACAGGTTTGAGCTGATTGTGGCTTTCAAATTGACTGATTTAATACCTGTTGGAGGCAGTGAGAGTTCAACAGGCAGCTCCGTAGGGCTTGGCTGTGCAGATGCAGCGGCCATGCCTCAAATTTTGCTTGGTACCCTCCAGCTGGGAGTGAGATGGAGATGAAGTGCCCATGGGGGATACAACATGCACTTTATGCATTGCTGACCCCTTGGCATCTGCTCATCCCCCATGCTGACACCTGAGAGCGAGCTGTGTGTGAGGCTGAACTACAACCCCCAGAAGCCTGCACAAGGTGGTCATGTCAGAATAAACAGCACTCACCCAAATATATGAAGTGCTAATGACCCTTGTTGGCTTTACTTGAGGGAACAATGCTGTCTCAGCGGTAAATCAGCTTCCTCTTCATCAAAGCTGTCACCTTGGGAATGCCAACTTTGAAAATAATGCCATCACCTCCTCCAACTACCTGCCAGGCTCTGAACACCAGAGGGCTTTTTATAAAGGCATTTTATATCCCAGAGTCCTTTGCTTTTGGAGAAGTCTGAGTATGAAGCAGACACACAATGGGATCAAGAGCAAATTTCTCCTTCAGTTACTTTTTTTTTAATTATTATTTTTAGATTGGTCCCAGGTTGCCAGGTTGATTGATTAATTGCTGGTGGAATGGAAAAAAAAAAAAAAANTTTTTTTTTTTTTTTTAATGGTAGATGGTGGAGTTGTAAGAGTCTGAGGAAAGAACAGGGAAAATCAGATTCACAGCCAAGTCAGCCACAACAAGGGACGAGAGTGATCTATGAGGAAGAAACAAATGAAAACTGAAAGTTTCAGCTGGAAGGAGGGGAAAGAAGGATGTCTAAAGAAAAGATGGGCTGAAAGACTGGGAATTAGAAAAAGCACCAAATGATAAATTATGAGTGACATCTTGGAAAGGATCACGGGAGATCACAAACCTGGCTGTAGAAAGCAAAAGGTCAGCAGGTAGCAGCAGGTGTTATGGATAAATATATATATATATGTGCCTTTGTCATGGTTTAATCCAAGCCACCAACAAGAACCAAGCAGCAGCTCACTCACCCCTCTCTTTTTCCCCCAAAGAAGGGTGGGGGGAAAGAAGGAAAAAATGGGGGGGAAGGGAGGGAAAAAAAACGTCATGGGTTGAGATAAGGACAGTTTAATAGAAACAATAATAGAAAAGGAAAAATAACAATAATAATAACAATTTTAATAATGACATGCATCACCATCTGGTGAATTGGCACCCTTCTGAGCAGTGATCATGGATTCCTACCGGCCCTGGCTAATTCCCATTTATATACTGAGTATGATGCCTATAGTATGGAATATTTCATTGACTATTCCATCGTTCTGTCTATACTTCTATAGGAAGCTGAAAAAAGTCCTTGAACAGTGTAAATATCACTTAGCAACAACTAAAACCAATAGGTATTATTGACATTCCTTTTGTCACTGGAACAGGCTTCCCAGAGAGATTGTGAAGTCTCCTTCTCTGGAGACATTCAAAACCTGCCTGGATGCATTGCGGTTGGACTAGATGATCTCTGAAGGTCCCTTCCAACCCCTACCATTCTGTGATTCTTCGATTCACAGCAATTACCAGAAAGAAAATTAACTCTTTCCCTGCTGAAACCAGGACAGCCCTCACCCCCACTCAGCCAACACAGTTAGGAAGCAGTTCTTAGGAGAAAGCTTAACAAGGATCCTTCCCTCAGGTCATGGCACATGTGTAATCCTGGAGTCTGCAGCCAAAGTCTACAAACTCCTTGAGAACAATGGAAAACTTGAAGTCACCAAGTTTTTCTTATTTAACCTCACTCTCCTGATATTTACTAAAGAATTTGATATGCTAATTTCATCTTTCTTAGAAATAACTTCTCCAGATGAAGGTGGACATGCTGTGCAATGATGGTTAGCTGACCTGGTGACACAAAGTCAATCCAAAGGACACAGCTGTGTGAAAGGGAGGCTTTTTTTCTCCAGTACTCATCTGGCAGAAATCAATTGTGTTGCCATTGCCAGGAGACTGGAGAAGTTGTTGTTGTATGGCTAACTCTNTTTTTTTTTTTTTTTTAATGGTAGATGGTGGAGTTGTAAGAGTCTGAGGAAAGAACAGGGAAAATCAGATTCACAGCCAAGTCAGCCACAACAAGGGACCAGAGTGATCTATGAGGAAGAAACAAATGAAAACTGAAAGTTTCAGCTGGAAGGAGGGGAAAGAAGGATGTCTAAAGAAAAGATGGGCTGAAAGACTGGGAATTAGAAAAAGCACCAAATGATAAATTATGAGTGACATCTTGGAAAGGATCACGGGAGATCACAAACCTGGCTGTAGAAAGCAAAAGGTCAGCAGGTAGCAGCGGGTGTTATGGATAAATATATATATATGTGCCTTTGTCATGGTTTAATCCAAGCCACCAACAAGAACCAAGCAGCAGCTCACTCACCCCTCTCTTTTTCCCCCAAAGAAGGGTGGGGGGAAAGAAGGAAAAAATGGGGGGGAAGGGAGGGAAAAAAAACGTCATGGGTTGAGATAAGGACAGTTTAATAGAAACAATAATAGAAAAGGAAAAATAACAATAATAATAACAATTTTAATAATGACATGCATCACCATCTGGTGAATTGGCACCCTTCTGAGCAGTGATTGTGGATTCCTACCGGCCCTGGCTAATTCCCATTTATATACTGAGTATGATGCCTATAGTATGGAATATTTCATTGACTATTCCATCGTTCTGTCTATACTTCTATAGGAAGCTGAAAAAAGTCCTTGAACAGTGTAAATATCACTTAGCAACAACTAAAACCAATAGGTATTATTGACATTCCTTTTGTCACTGGAACAGGCTTCCCAGAGAGATTGTGAAGTCTCCTTCTCTGGAGACATTCAAAACCTGCCTGGATGCATTGCGGTTGGACTAGATGATCTCTGAAGGTCCCTTCCAACCCCTACCATTCTGTGATTCTTCGATTCACAGCAATGACCAGAAAGAAAATTAACTCTTTCCCTGCTGAAACCAGGACAGCCCTCACCCCCACTCAGCCAACACAGTTAGGAAGCAGTTCTTAGGAGAAAGCTTAACAAGGATCCTTCCCTCAGGTCATGGCACATGTGTAATCCTGGAGTCTGCAGCCAAAGTCTACAAACTCCTTGAGAACAATGGAAAACTTGAAGTCACCAAGTTTTTCTTATTTAACCTCACTCTCCTGATATTTACTAAAGAATTTGATATGCTAATTTCGTCTTTCTTAGAAATAACTTCTCCAGATGAAGGTGGACATGCTGTGCAATGATGGTTAGCTGACCTGGTGACACAAAGTCAATCCAAAGGACACAGCTGTGTGAAAGGGAGGCTTTTTTTCTCCAGTACTCATCTGGCAGAAATCAATTGTGTTGCCATTGCCAGGAGACTGGAGAAGTTGTTGTTGTATGGCTAACTCTTGATCCGGTAGTCTGGAACAGTGGGGACAAGGACAGTGCCCTCCTATTGTACCAGCCCACCAGCAGAGGCTGGGCAAGGCTTGGCCTTCAAGACAGAGGTTGTGCCTGATGTCTTTGTGTGGAGAGGAGCTCCGTGTCTCAGTGGCACCTTTGATGCACAACCCGTTGGAAAACACACCTGAAGTGCTCAAAGGGAAACAGCCAACGCATGAGCAGGTCTGGACCTCCAGGCCCTTATTTCATCATTGCTCACGCTGGGAACCACTGCCCTGGAAGCCCCCTCCAGGTTGGGGAGAGCTTGCACCCTTTGGGCAAAGCGGTCCCTGAAGAAAATGACCCTGGCTATTTTAGTTCTTGCAAAAATGTATGTGCCATGAATACCCCATTGTGAATCCCCATAAAAGGTGCAGAACGTCTTAAAACCAGAGTCAACAAACACACACAAGTCTTTTTGGAAATGCATCCCAGTCAGACAGGTCTGGATCCCATAACTATAAAGGTGTTTTATTTCCTGGAATTCTGACATCAAAGGATGGATTTTCAAGACAAATAGCTGCTATTTTCATTTCTCTGGAGAAATCATATGATGTGATTGACAATTAAGATCAGAAAAAGATTTGATGGGCAAAAGATCAGGAAATAAATCTCCCCACACCACCGAATCCAGGGCTGTTACTGAAAGCTATTCATCCACGCTCAGTGCTATGAGGATCACAGGAATTTGGGACCTAATTTAGGGGTATTTTTTTAGTAACACTAACACAGGATTGAGGAAATTGGGCTTAGTTTTACCTGCCTCAAAGATCCATAAGTGTTAGAATGAAGGAACAGATATTGAGCCAGATTTCCTGAAGATGGCACAGTGGAGACATGGGCTTGCAGCATCCTCTCCTGGACATTTTAACCCTTTGGTGCCAAGAGCTTTTCCCACACAGTGAGCAAACATCAGTACCTGGATTTTTCAGTGCATGGAAGAGTTACAATACCTGAAAAAAATAGTACTATTTGAGACTGCATTGGTAAGTGGCAGTAACAAACATGCTGGGGCGTGTGTGAGGGGCATGTGGGGCGAGCTGTGATCTGCTCGGGGATGGCAGGAGGGAGGGAGAAGGGGTGATACTAGACACAGCCACCCCAAAAAATCAGGAGGGTTAGCAAGCCTACATTTCTACAGCTGAGCCTTGTCTCCACCGGTCTCTGAACGTCAGGGCGCTTGGGCTATATTTGACATTGATTGACCGTTTTACTCTGAAGAAAGAACATTTTATTTCCTGAGACCATTATATTTGTATGTCACAACCACATAGTCTAGACTTCTCTGGTAACAGGCAAAGGCATATGGTTTTATTTCTCTGGTAAGCCTAATGGTGTACAGGAGGCAAAGTTATGATTCTGTGCTTGTTTTCCCCCAAGGGAACCCACAGATGGTGCTGAGTCCTAAAGTGTGGTATAAGCTCAAGCCAAAGTTGGGTTTGGGTCCTCTGTCCTACTTCAGTCCTGTTTCTAAGGGTCTTTGAGAAACAACCTCAAAACACGGACAGAGGGTTGACAGAGAAGTGCTGAGGTGTGACTGACTGTGATGCTTCTGCTGGCTGCTCTTATTCAGGCCTTCGCTAGGGAAGGTGATCTTCTCAGTCCCATGACCAAGTAGCTTGGGCACCCATGTTGAAATTCAGCTGTACATGGGATCAGAGGGAGGACGCTGAGAAGTCCTTCTTCCTTCCTGTATCAACCATCCCTCCAAATCAAGCTGATGGGCTGTTGTTGGTGCTCCTGCCAAGAAAAGGGTGCTCTCCTGATGTACCACCACCTGCTACTTTACTTGGAGCTCTTTTGTGGCCCTTTGGGTTGCCCAGATCCTATAGTGACATAGGGATGCTAACATTGCTCTACAGCCCAGAAATGCTCAGCTATATGCTACGGTAACAAGAGGTAAAGAAGTACAAGAGAGACTTGGCTTCACTTTCTGTTTACTGTTCATGATCTGGACAGAGTTAAATAAAACTACTTTCAGGTGGAAGACTCTGCCACCGTCAGAACAAGCAGATGACTTTCTCTTTTCCAATTTTTTTTTTTTTTTTTCCCAAAACATGCCCAAAGACAGCATCATTATTTTCCAATTGTTCCAACCTGAATCCAGGAAAGCACCTTAAGCACTTGCTTAACTTCTGGTATGTGAATAATCCTGCTCTTCTTTGGCAAAGCACTTAAGCACATGCTTAATTTTAAATTTGTTCTTGAGCACAATGAAATGTAAGCTGGTGTTTGAGTGCTCTGCTGGATGGGAGCCAGAGCGCTCAGCACCTTAGAGGGCTCAGCTCCTCAAAGAAAGATGCCATGATTCAAGAAAGCTGTTAACTTTAAGTACTTGCTTAAGTTTCAGGTGTAATGTGGTATAAAGTCTTAACCTGCGAAGCTGTAAGTGAGTAAACTGGACAAATGCCAACCAGAACTGGAACTGAAGAAAAGTTCCCTCATTGTTTTTCACCATCACTTCTCTTTCTCTCTTTTTGCTAGTATTTTTCTTCTTTGGATACATTAGCAGCTCTCTGTGGGAGTTAAAATTAGCCAAAATTTATTCAGAAAACCCAGAGCTGGTCAAGATCCTGAAAGTCCCAATTTTTGTACCTTCTCAAAGGACAATGACCTCTTCTGTGGCTTCGTTATGAAGTCAACATGTACGTATGTTGCAGAAAATTGACTGTAAATGTTTTTAAAGAAGTAATGAATGTGCATGTGCGTATATATGCACACACACACATGTATGCTCACATGCATATTCTTCTTCTCATAAATCCCAGACACTTGTTTAATAAAGGATGAAACTTTGCAAGGATATGGAAGGAATAAGCTAGCTGTAGAAAACACATCAAAAAATGCCCCTGCTCTTCAGGCTTCCCAACCATCCCAGCATAAACATCGCAATGTGAAAGCTTGTCTTCTTGGTGATTTTCAAGCTCCGGTGGTTTGTGAAGCATCAAACAAGTCTCTGGCTAAGATCTGAACGTTGCCCATCTGAGAACACGTCAGTAAAATTTTATGGGGGGGAAATTCCACATTTTAAGAAAAAAAAAAAAGAAAGGAGAGGAGATTGGAGTCTGGTTCTCTTTAGAAAATGGCAGCTGTTTGAAAGCTGCCTCCAAGTTCAAAATGTTAGAAGCTGGTATTAGGAGCTCAAACCTGGTGTTAACAGAAATGAAGGAATGGATATCACAACCACATACGTGATATTGATGGAAGAGTTGATGGGAAGTCAGAGTGAGAGCGCTCTTGTGTAGATGTAACATACTTGTAAATTATGTTTAGGGTCCTCTTCAGTCTTTCATCCACAAAGGATAGCTGCCTGCCATCCCTACTGTGAGATAAAAGGCTTTCTCCAGGCCAAGCAGTAGACCTGAGGTGCTGGTGAAGATGGTGATGAGGGAAGAGGGTTGATAACTCTTGCATGATGGGCACAAGGACATGGAAGAGAGTTTGGTGTGAACTTTAAGCAGAAATCGGAGTATTTTTTTTCTCCAAAAGAAAACAAACTCCATGAATTAAGGTGAAACAAAAGTTCTGGTTTAATTCTTTCTGTTCTATTTTGGGTATCTTCCCAAGTCAAGCCACTTTTAAAAAGAAAAATAATAACGATGAATGAATATTAACGATGAAATAAAACGTTTGAAAAATTTCCAAGTGAAACCTTTCTGTTTTTAATATGTCAAAGCATAGCATTTTGACACCTAAGAAAATTTAAATATATATTTTTCTCCTTAAAACCCACTGTCTTGCCAAGCCTTCATTCAGCACATCATTCTGCCCTACCCAAAATGCTTTTTTTAGCGGTAATAACTGTTCTGGCAATTCCATTCCTACAGCAGGGGCAGTGGTGGGAGAAGAGAGGACTTCCATAACACCAGCTGTCCCAGAGATGTGACCCACGGTAGGACGTGGCCGCCCTGAGGGCATGTCTTCCTGTGAGAACGTGTCTACTCTCCTTGTAGATATGTGGAGTTGGTCCATAGCGCCAGTAGCGAACATCTGCCAACTTGTTCATTCAGCTTTGGATCTTCAGCTCAAACCCTCCTGAACACTCAGTTTCCCAGGGAAGAAGGAATATTTTGTACATATGTTTGCTCTTAACCCCTCTTTTCATAGGAACGTGTCAAGGGTTAATAGGTCTGCAGAACAGCCAAGGGAAATGGGAGAGCCAGCAAGCCCAGGTCTTCGCTGGTGTCTGTCATTGCAAGGTCTGTCTTTCAAAGCCTATATAAATAAACTTCCTAGTAAACTCAGCAATTTTGTCATCATAAAGGCTGGCAGCCTTTCCTGGCAATAAAATAAACTCTAATCATTTCTTCAAATAAAACACAAATAGCAGCAATGCGTTCACAGGAGGCTCTGGCCGATTCTGCTTCTCCCCCAGCCCCTCCAGCCACCCCACCATGTGCGTGCCATGCCAGCCCATGATGGATGGAGAAATGCAGGGGCACTCTGCTGCTAAATGCCTAAAAGGAAACAGACCCTGCGTCTGCAACATAAATCAGGAATGGGCAAGGAGCTCAAACGAAATAAGAAACCGCTCTGATCCTCCTGCCGTGCGGCTCAACCGGATCAAAAATACTCCTGCCCCGTCCACAGATCCTGAGGATGCTTTCCTTCCCTTTCTTATGCACACCTATTTCCTTACTGGCAATCTTTTCCTGAAAAAAAAAAAGCCAAAAAAAGAGTTCTGATAATCTCAGGAGAAGCCTGTTCTTGCCTTTTGCCATCTGTGGTGTGGCTGATTGAAAACCAAGCTTCACAAAGAATGCGCGCCTTGGACAACCCCTGCTCTAACAAAAGAAAACGCTGAGTCAAAAATTTATGCCTATCAGGGACGTCGCATCCCTTTTCCTGTAGAAAACCAACCAGAAACCAGGCAAACACGAGCAGAAATGAACACAAAAGTGGAAAAAGAAAGAAAAGCACTTCAGTCCTTCCTGCCACTTGTGCGCACGAGCGTCCTTCTCGTTTGAGGCTTGCTCTGTGAGATGCATCAAAGAGCAGAAAAGGGGGGCAGAAATGGCAAAAGAAGCTGAACTCTCAGGTTTTTTTAATAACATTTTATCTGGCATGTTGTTTGTTTAAAGGTTAGGGGGAAAATGATGGGTTTATGTGCAGACCTCAGCAGATCACATCCCATTCTTGCGCATAGTCCCCAAGGAATGTGCCTGATCCCTGTTCAGTAACAACCCTTCTTTCTGCGCATCAGATATTTAGCCGACCAGCAGCTCGGGGGGCAGCCCCACCACGCACTTGGGCTGTTATCTCCCTGGGCTCCCAGCTCAGCTGCATCTCCACTGCAGCACAAACGGCAGCAGCAGGGCTCGAATGGGCTGGCTGGGTATCACGGCAGGGGTTGTGCAACGACGCCGAGGGAGCATCCAGAGCACTGTGCAGTTGTGCATCCATTTCAAAAACCAGCACAATATGGTCCGGTTTTAGTAATCTGTAAAATAGAGCTGCTGGCTCCTCTCCTAGCATGGCGTCAGCCTCTCCAGATGATGAAAGCGTGTCACTTGGGCCAGGTCTCCGGCACAGTCCATCTCCCTCTGCCTTAGATCTAGGCAACAGAAGTTCTGCCAACCATTTTGTGTTCAGTGGAGGAGGTCGGGGGGGTAGGGGGGAAGGGGGGTTTGCAATCAAAATAGCCAGCTCTGGAAACTTCAGAGCATTTCGTAAAAGTTTGCGTAAGTCTCACTGAGCAGCTCAGCTAGGAAAGGCTTCTTAAAAGTCTGAGGATGTGTATTTCTTCCAACATATATTCTGAAATAAAACGTTGTGGCTTTTCCACACAAAATTACCTTTGCTTTTTGAATGTCCTTATTCTGTTTCGCTTAGATTTTTGAATGCAATTTTCACTTTCTCAAAACCGCACGGTAGTGTTTCTTTTTTAATCTTAAAATAGTTCACTTTACCTGGGATTGCCATCACTTTGGTTAGTTCGATGATAAAAAGAAAAATCAATCTGATACAACTCGTATTCATTGTTTTTTTAGCTGATAATGAATCAGAAACCATTCATTTGCACAGCTGGGTTCTCCCAATCCACTCGTAGCAACTTGCAGCGCAGAGGACATGGCTGGCATGAGAAAGTAGATGAGAACATCTGCTGAACACTTTTATTGCTTCCAAAAAAAGGGAGCAAACTCCCTGGAAAAGTTTCTGGCCTGGACGATGCTTAGAGAATTGAGAGGAGAGGCGAGTTAATCTTACACTTACTGAAGTCTGCATCTTGCTGAAAAACGTGTTCTCTTTGGAAATACATTAAAATGGGGTTCTGAGGGCTATGAAAAAACTTTTCAATGAACTAGAAATATGCACATACCACATACACACTCCCTAAGATTTTCATTTGCATTAAAAAAAAAAAGTATAAAACACCAAACTTTTTTCATTTCAGTAACGAAAACTGAATGTTTTCAGATTGGTTTTCAACTCTAAGCCAGGTTGCAGCTGCTCAGGTTGTAGTTTTGTTTTGATTATTATTGTATCATTGTTTAAAATCACTTAAAATTAAAAAAAAAAAAAAAAGAAGAGGAAGAAAACACCATAAAAACCAACAACACAAAACCCTTTGATTTTAAATTAAGCTTATTCTGGGTGATTCAAAACCTTCCATCCAGATCGTTCTTATATTTTACAGTGCTGGTAACTACAAAGTTGCAGGAGAAAGCACTGACTTAATAAACAAAGAACATTTCCTCATCCTTAGGTATCCTGAATAAATTTTCACTTTAATTAGGCTGCAATAAATTAACATTGAAAGAAGTAATGCAGAGAATGTTCAATTTAAATCCAGACTAGTTTTTGTAGTCATGAGCGATGGCACAGAGACCCAGAAGCACTGTTGGAAGCACCACCACGTTTGGGCAGAAACTGGGAAATTTTTGCAGAACCCGAGTTTGGATGATGGGAACCACCATGGTGCCTGGCACTGTCAAGCATTTACAGTGGGAAATTGCTCTCTCAGGGAATAGCTGATCATAATTTCTACAGGCCTTTTCTTCTTGACAGGTGGGTCTGAATGCGTGGATATGGTGATGCAAACTATAGCTTTGGTGAATATTTTGATACGTCTGAGCACAGACATTTCTTTGTGAAAAAAGCCATAGCTCCCACAACTCTTAATGGGACAAGGTGAGATATCTGTGAAGGAAATATCACACTTTGTCTTCATGCCTTTGCGATATTCTCCTGGGCAATGCTGATCCACCAGCAGGAGCTCTCCCAAACTTCCCTTGAGCAGGAGATGGAGACTGAGGATGCCTAGCTGGAAGTGACTCTCCACACACTGTGGTTTCACCACCACCAAAAATGCCAACGCAACAGATAGCATCGGAGTGCAGGGATACCCAAGGTCTCCACAAACAAGGCAGCACAGGGACACAAGAAAAGCCCAGAGCTTAGTACAGACACATTTTCTTGAGTTTGTGGTGGTCTCCGTAGTTTCCTTGACAGAGTAAATTAGTCAAGTGTTATGCTCCGTGGCTAGACTTCTGGGACCTGAACGTGTTTAGAGCAGATATGTCCATGCTGGAGTGCATAGAACATGTTGGAACCCTGTAAGAGTGCCATTTGGGGGATGGAAGTCAAGACCCATTTAGAGCTGGGTTATACGATACACTCAACATCTTCCCTGCTGTCAAATCAAGGATGAAGGACCTTTACAATAAACGAGGGCAAAGGTTTCTGTGTTTAATTGCATTCCTTCGATGCTGAAGGGAAATATTCTTCAGAACAGCCACCCACCAGAGAAGGATGAACAGAGCCCTGCTAGGAAAGCTGAACTTCCCATCAGCCTGCTGGGATCTCCTCCAGAGTCCCTCAATAGACAAACATGTGCTTCCTTAGGGTCATTCCTGCACATCTCTCCTTACCCACCATCTCCTTCTCATTCTCTCTCCTCCAACTTTGCACACCCACACCATACCCCCACCTCTATCAGTTCCTCATATCAAAAAGGCTTCCCCAACAAATTACCACCTGCTTTAGAGAAGTGGTAAGGGGACATGTGAGAAGGAAAGGTCCCGTCCTAAAGAACCTCGTTGTGTCATGCTTGGCCACTCTTGTTATACCTGGGATGTTGTTGCCTGCCTGAAAATATTCAAAGCAATACTAATAATATCCTCCCCCTGAAGGGTCATACAACTTCACTGAGTCAACGATATTTTAAAGTGGTAATTGGATTCTTCATTCAAGGAATTAAGAAACACAGACTCTGTAAATCTTTCTTTGGCTTGCAACACTGTTTATAAGCATATCTGTAGTATCAGCTTGGGTTTTTTTTGTTGTTGGGGTTTTTTTCTGGTATATTCCCAGCTCTTCTCCTGGACAGCCATTTCCACTTCCTGGCTCATATTGCATGAACATTTTTTATAATACTTCTTTCATCTGATTTTAAAAATGCTTTGATCAAAATCTCTCTTCTGAAAACAGAATGTGGTTTGAATCATCAAGCCGTGACTATTGCTAATAAAAGGGAAGAACTGACTTTTAATGACTTTGCTGGTGTTTGTGTGATCCAAAAAGAAATCACTGGGAATATACCTGCAAGTAACAGAGGCCCCTTAGTACTTATTTTGTGTGAATTGTTTTTCCAGGCTTTTTTTTTTTTTTCTGCTGTTGTTGGAATTTTTATGGAGTCATCCAAGAAGCTTTGTTTGGTTTTATTTTTAAAGCATACAAATTTGACTGACTTTTACTTTTTTTCTCTGGAGATACCTTGTGTGAAACAAAGATTTTTCACTGCAAGCCTGTTTGCAGAAATATCTGTTCCATGGACGCTCACATTTTGAAGCAGCTCCAGAGAGTTAAACACATGGTGATACTTGCTAACTAGCATTTTAACCTTTCAGCCTATGGATATCCTTTTTCTCCCCCAAAACAGGCATGGCAGAGATCATTACAAGGCCTTTCATCCACACGGCATCCCCAGACCACCCTTTGGTGGTGCGACGATCCCAAAATGCTTTCATTCCCATAGAAAAGAGCAAACCAAGAAAGGTCTATGTGCAGTGTGAACCCCACCACAGCTAGGACAGCCAGCTGCCCCTCTCCAGTGGGCTCAGCCCCACATGCGTCAACACCAGGACTGGAAACTGGGAAACAAAGCTGAGGGCAATCTGCTTTCTGTTTTCTCCTGTGGTGGAAGTGCACGGACATCTGCTCTTCATTAAATGCAACTTTTTTGGCTAGATGCAGGTAGTGTGTTTTCACTCGGTAGCTCTGGCATTAAAATCTTATCTTGTGATTTACTAATTTTAAGGGAGAAAATGTCAAATCTTCACTTGCAGGTGTCGTGTGCTGAAGAACCCACCAAATCTGTGGCCAGGCTGGCTGAGAGGTTCCTTGTGTCCGGGTGTCTCGCCTGCAGCCTGGACTGGTTATACATCAAGAGCAACATCTCTTTAAGCCTCTGCCTGCTCAATCAGAGAGTTGTCTGCTGTCAGAAGCACTCCTGACCTAAGACATTGTAGACTACTCTCTTAATCTTCTCCAAATACACAGTTTTGTTGCTGATCTTAGCTTGTGCCCATCTCTTAGCTGCTCTTCTTCTGGCGTCTTTGTTTCCCAGAGCGACCCTCATCCATCCATTGCACTCCCACCCTAGATCTTGGCAAAGCAACACCTCTGGAACTAGCCACAAGGAAAAATAACTTAATTTTAGGTCTTTTTTCTTCCTCTTAAGACACGATCTACTACATCCAGTTCTACATGCTTCCAGCCACTCGGTTCTGCCCTTGAACAATTAACTAAGTGTGAGAATAACGATGTGGCTCATTTGAGGTTTTGTTTCCACTCAGATGGGAGTTAATCTCCCCTGCGAGTTCGAACATTTCTTTTCCTGATGAATTGTTTGTTTTTTGATTCTGGATGATTTCTAAGAATAGCAATTTGGGTTCCATAAAAATTTACTCTTGTGCTTTGATTCATTGCACTTAAAGATGCTGTTGTCATTCTCCCAAGTGTTGGCATGCAGTATTTGACAATCTTCAATGGAGAAAATTCCTAGAATATAAGAACAAGACCTTGGGCTTTGACTTCATTTTCTTTTCTTTTCTCTGCAGACGCAAAATGGATGTTTATTTTTCATTAGCAATGCCACAGGATTTTTGAAGGCATGTTCCCTTTGGTTTTTAGACTGACTCTTTTTTTCCGGCTTTAGATTTGCCCAGGCTTCTACCCTTTGTTCTCTGCGGATGTTATTCTAGTGGGCCAACGCTCCCGTAGGAAACACAGCCATGGCCTTGATGTGTCATGTCTCTTCCACAGTGGTATGAGCTTGTTGAACTAGGAGAGCTGGCTTGGGACTAGGCAGTAGCCAGCGACTTAATGGCTACAGTGACTGCCCCAAAGGCAAGTGTCTTCTCTTCCCTGTGTCCAATGGCACTGCAGGGTCAGAAGAGAGCAGGGGAAACAGTGCAAGCCCACAGATGGGAATGAATGCAGTAGGTCTCTTTGGGGTCCCAGGTCCCCTCACACGGTGAAGTTCTTCCCAACCCTACACAGGCTGGGGCATCATTTTATCAGGATGCACTGAGAAGCAGGAGCTCAAGAGTGAGAGGTTGGATGAAGCAGCCAGCACTTGGCATTGCCCCCGCGGTAGTCTCCATGGAGGTGCTCTGGCAGGTCTGTAACCACCCTGTGAAGTCAGTCATTGCCATTGGGGTTATCCCTGGTCCCAGCACTTGCACAGTAAATACTGGAGATGTTAAAGCAGCGGTGGCATTAGCTCCTGCCTGTCCTTTGCTGGCAGAACGTACAAGTGTGACTCCCCCAGCACAGTCTGAGTCACACGAAGAGTGACGTTCACGGTAGTAGAGGTTTCTAACCTGAATCCTGCAGATTTTCTCATATTTGATGTAAATCCCTGGTTTGTCTGCCTCCTGCTTCCAGAACCAGAGGCACCTTAGCCATACAACGTTAGTTCTGCCCATGCAGTTCTTTTCATGCCTTTTGACCTAGGTACATTTATAAGAAGCCCCAGTCATCCAACTTGTTTCAGCTGATGCCATCTCATGTGAATCACCCTAGCTCCAAAGCTTTGATTTTATTTTTTTTTATATTATTTTTTTAATTTCTATTTTTAAGACAAGCTTTCCTCATCTTTCACCCCACTGGGAAGCACTCAGGCTCTGGGGTAATGTCAGGTTCCTGTAAGTGCTAGAGAGCTTCCTGGTGGCCTGGAGCTTCAAGCCAGCATCCACCCACATTTGTGGTGCCTTTGAACTGCTTATAAATAAATTGCGCTCATGCGCTGTTTCGTGTGCAACCATGGGACCGAGGGGAAGCGACTCAGATCTCAGGCACAATGTACAGACTCTGGTGTCATCCCAGCCATTCATCAACGCTGAAACCCTTATGAAATCCAGAAGAGATTCTGACATGCGATTTGCTCACTCCATCATGGGGGTTGGGAGAAAAATTTTTTTAGGAAAACAAGCGAGCGAGCAAGCAAACTGGCAGAACTCCTGCCACAAGGAATGAATTTGCACACACACTTTGATCCCTTTATGATTTTTTTATTTGTGTTAGCCACATCCTCTTCACTGCACCACTCAGCAAAAGATGCTTTAAATTAGATGAGGCTTGGAAAACACTCTCTTTGTGGCTCCCTTCCCCCCCACCCCAAGTCTTGCCTGCCCCTGAGGCTTAGTATTGGTCTGGTAGCCAGAGCCTTGCCTAACATGAAACTGGCACAAATGAAAAGGCGGATAAATAAACGTCCAGGAATCTTGTTTGTCATATTTAATCCATCACGTTTCCCAAACAGCCTGGTCAGAAAATTCTGCAGCAGTGTTTACATCATCCTGATTGAAGGCTACATCCGTGCATATAAATACCATTCCTCAATGTAGCTCCAGTTTCACATGAAGGCAGCTATCATCCTGTCTGCCCTCACCACCGAAAAAAAAAAATGAAAACCCCTTTGCATTCTTCTTTCTCTCATTCCTGCCTAATCCAGCCTCCAGCACTTGCACACTTCTTTGTTTTTTCCTTCCTTTTCTCAAGTCTTCTGGTTAGTGTTGCCCAATTCTGTGATTTCCCAGTAGACGCAATGGGTGATGAGCAAGTGGAATTGCTGAGCCCGTGAAGAGACGGTTAGAATCACAGAATCATAGAATCATCTAGGTTGGAAGGGACCTTTAAGATCATCTAGTCCAATCATCAACCTAACTCTGATTAAAAAAAAAAAACAACCAAACAAAAAAAAAAACAACAACCCACATCACTAAACTATGTCACTAAGCGCTATGTCAACTCCTCTTTTGAATATCTCCAGAGATGGTGCCTCAACCACTTCCTTGTGGAGCCCATTCCAAGGCTTAATAACCCTTTCAATGTAAAACTTTTTCCTAATATCCAGTCTGAACCTCCCCTGGCGCAACTTGAGGCCATTTCCTCTTAAGGAAGGTTTATCTCCTCTTAGGTTAATTAATCTCCACGCTAATGAAAGTGGCACAATGCAAGCACTTAGATATGCAACCTGGTAGTGTTTTGCATCATCATGAGTCACACGTCGGGTACCGTGCACTGGGGCTGAGAGCAGTAACTCTGCTCTGAGATGGGAAAAACTGCGAGAAACAAAAGTCAAGCCAGTGCAAATGAGAGATGTTTTTCATTTAAGTGACTGGAAGGTGCAACTGGAATAAGAAAAAAGCTATTTCATCACTAGATCAGGGAATGGAAGGTGGTCACTGATCCTACCTCCAGGCAGTCAAGGGCAAGAGATCATGGTGGTAAAGTTTAGAAAGGAACACAGAGGCCGACACCTCACCATGCCATGGGCCACCAAACACTTCCCAACAGCTTCAGCTCTTCAGCAGTTCGAACAGTAAGGGAAAAAAAAAAGAAAAAAATAAAAAAAGGAAAAGGAAACTCTAACCTGAAACTCTAACTGTGAGATTTTGTCTCATCCAAAATGAAGTTTTCCGTTTATTTCATGAGCTTCTCCTATTAGAGAAAAACCAACAAAAACTGTCTTTTTCAGTCCTCACCTTCCCTCTCAACTATTTTTCTTGTGGCCAGAGTTATTTATCACACTGGATGCAAACCATTGTCTGCAAATCGTATTTTTCTGTGCTAAATGGGTTCATCAGAAAATGTCACACTAGGTTGCCTCCAGTGGTTCTCATCCCACTCGGACACAAATTTCTGTAAAACACTTTTCCCACTCAGCTGTCCTTATGGAGTGAGCCCGACATTGCAATGCACTTTGACACCAACACACAATTAAAAAATTACATTTTTTAAGATTCACCTCGATTTGGTGGCATGGTTGGCTATTGGCTGTATTGTCCAGAGGCTGGACTTTAGAAAAGGATTGGAGACAGGCAACCTGGGAATGAAAGGCTTTGAAAAACCAGGCTCTTCCTTGGACATCCCCTTGGGTTTGGAGTGGTTTCTGAGGCCCTTATCATTGAAAACCTCCAGCCCCAAAAGGAAGCAGCACCTGTTTTATTTAGCCAAGCAGCACAGACGTTTCCCAGGTGCCTCTTAACGTCCATTAGAATAAAAATAAGGCTGTCAGATGATGCATCACAGATAAATCAGTATTTCGCCTGTCAGAAAATACTCACCTCTCTACTTGTAAGTACTGTTCGCATCTCTACTTCTGAAATTAGGGCCTTGTGGAGGACTAAGGCAGACACCACCATCTCGAGTAATAGCAAACCGCGTAACTTTATAAGAAGTTTTTAATCCCAGTAAAAAATAAGAGACTGTAAATCCACTTTTACCCTTCCTCCTTCACCTCTTGCCTGCTCAGAAGCAGGAGCTGCTTCTGGCCTCCAGATGTCAAACCCACAAGCTCTTCCCTTTTTGCTATTTTTGCCGTACACTTTGATCTTTTGCAAGGGCTGCCCAGGGAAGCGGGTGGAGGCACAGGGGACCTGGGGGTGGTGGATGCTGCCCTGTCACCCCCTCCCCCAAGCCCACAGACCTCACCTCCTCCCTTCCCTTTTTGTCCTTCATAAGCAGGGGGAGGGAAACCCACCTAAAAGGTGGGGTAAAAAATGGGGAGAAAGGCGGGGGGAATGGCGTTGGGAAGAGATGAGCAGAGAGGATGCAAAGAGGGCAACAAAGATGATGGAGGGATTGGAGCATCTCCCTTATGAAGAAAGACTGAGAGAGCTGGGACTCTTTAGTCTGGAGAAGAGAAGGCTGAGGGGAGACCTTACTAATGCTGACAAGTACCTAAAGGGAGGGTTGAAGGAAGACGGAGCCAGACTCTTTTCAGTGGTTCCCAGTGAGAAGATGAGGGGCAATGGGCACAAGTTGGAACATAAGAGGTTCCACTCAAATATGAGGAAAAACTTCTTCACAGTGAGGGTGACAGAGCCCTGGAACAGGCTGCCCAGGGAGGTCGTGGAGTCCCCTTCTTTGGAGACTTTCAAGACCCACCTGGATGCCATCCTGAGTAACATGCTCTGACAAGCTCTAGGCAATCCTCCTTCAGCAGGGGAGTTGGACTAGATGATGTCTATCTTCCAACTCTAAAAAAAAATCAGTGAAATTCAGGGAAGGGGTGATGGTGAGGAAGGGAGCTGCTGGGTGGGCATGGCTGAGAAGAAGGGGGACTGGAGGGCACCGTCCTGTGGACGCAGTGCCAAGGTCTGAGCAGGGGTGGGTCTTGAGGGCGCAGGGAGGAGTTTGTCCCTGGTTGTTTCCACCACTTCACATAGATCCCACCTGCTTCAGGGACATTTGATCGCTCGGGACTTTCCTTATCCCTGCACCAAAGACTGGTGACACCACTGAAGACAGGGGAGGGTGCTAAGTACAGTGACATGTGAACCCCTGGCTACCTGGCAGGGTGCCTGACCTCCAGGCATCCCCAAAAGAGATGGGATTCCCTTTCAAAGGCAGGGAAGTCGCGCCCAGAGCCGTGTCTCTGAAGTAATTCAGTGCATGATCAATGGGCTGCATTGCCCCACAGTGTCTTAGATGGACTAACACCTCAAAACCCACACACTCTCCAACAAAACAAGAAAAAAAAAAAATCATTTTCATGCATGCAATACCATGCAAGAAAAATTAAATTATACTATCAATGGGACTCTTTGCTGGAGCAAAGGAAGCAATATTACAGCTGGAGGGTCAACGTCCAGTTCAAGAGTCACAAATATCTTCTTTCTGTTTCCCTGCCAATGTTTTATTCTTGTGGTGGGTCATGCAGGAAAGCTTTCACAGCACAGCTCAGCTTGCCTTGAGAGACCCACTCAACAACTTCAGGCTGGCAACGGTGCTGAGAGGACTGTGTGTCTTGACGCTTTTATTGCCAAAAAAAAAAAAAAATAAAAAAGACAAAGGAAAAATCGATGGTTTTAAAAACCTATGAAGGCAGGGGGTTGGATGTGAATGTTTGTGAGCAAAACAAATCACATCAGGTATTTGTCCAGTCTCTGCATCCCTCACGTTGCCTGGGCAGACATGGGCAAAGACATCATGATCCACACTGACAAGCTGCCGAGACATAGGCAAAATGCTGGTGAGCGCAGACCTGGGTGTTTCGGTTGCCCCAGCTTCACAAGGGAAATCAGAAGAGAGGCTTCATTTGCTGGGGATGTGCAAGACAACACAGAAAAGCAAAGTTTTCATACTTTTTCGCTCCTTTAACTTCCAAACAGATCACTGCATTTTGACAGCCAATATACTCATTCAGTGTGCTCCAGGAAAAACTCCTTTCCCGTGGACTTTTCACATTTTTTGGCCAGTGAGCAAAACACTGGGGCAAGTTCATGTGCATTTTCCTGAGGAGAAGCAAATTTAAGGCCTCCTTCTCTGCCATCCTTATGTTTTCCAGCTGACCTGAGACTGAAGGGGTGACTTCAGTGCTCTAAGTCAACAGGAATAAATATAAAAACTCAGGTGGGCTGTCTGTTTCATGCAGACCTTCTTGAATACGAGCCACGCAGAGCCCATCTGCAATGGCTGCACAAGTGACCCAGGTGCCTGCTATTACGGATGGTGCTGGTACAGGTCCCAGGCAGGCAAAACAGCTCCACTTCTTCCTGTAGATCCTCCACGACCACACCTCTTACCCCTTTAGCCATGCTCCTTGAGCTCCGTTTCTTGCCTGAAGTGGGGTACCGTGGGATAACGTTTCCTCTTTGCCAAGCCTGTTACAATGATGGATAATATATGGAGCACCTCACCTATGAAGACAGGCTGAGAGAGCTGGGGTTGTTCAGCCTGGAGAAGAGAAGGCAACGGGAAGACCTCAGAGCAGCCTTGCAATATCTGAAGGGAGCTACAGGAGAGCTGGGGAGGGACTCTTTGTCAGGGAGTGCAGTGACAGGACAAGGGGGAACGGTTTTAAATTGGAAGAGGGGAGATTTAGATTAGATATTAGGAAGAAATTCTTTGCTGTGAGGGTGGTGAGGCACTGGAACAGGTTGCCCAGAGAAGCTGTGGCTGCCCCTTCCCTGGAGGGGTTCAAGACCAGGCTGGATGGGGCTTGGAGCAACCTGGTCTGGTGGGAGGTGCCCTGACCAGAGCAGGGGGGTTGGAACTCAATGATCTTTAAGGTCCCTTCCAACCCAAACCATTCTATGATTCTGTGATTGGCTGCAAAAGGCTCGCAGCAGCAGTGGCTCACCAGGCGCCTCCCCAAAACTCACCTCCATGAACTCTGTCTCAGCCCCTTGCTTCGATCCAGCTCTGCCAGCAGAGATTCTGGTACAGTTCAGCTGCCAACCACCTCCCACGGTTGGTCCCACCACTTCCCAGCACTGGGGATGCCCCATGCCTGCAGATCTGGGCATCCTGGCAAGCCTCACGTGGCCCAGGCTGCCTGCAAGCTTGCAGGGAGGTTTAAGCTCAGAGATGCAATGAGTTTGCTGTGTCCAAGGCACACTGATAGGGCAGAGGGTTGCTGAGACATCCTGAAGCACGGTTAACCATTTTCCAACCGGATAGGGGTAAACTGCAAAAAGCAACAGCGAGCTTGGGAGTTGTGCCAGAGCATGAGAGCGGTCCTCTCACAGGAGCCCAGTCTTCATTTGAGATGGGGCACATGGGTAGGCGAGCCTGACCTCCTGAGGAACCATGGCTGGAGGTGACCATTATCACCAGGCTCAAAAAGTGAACGACCAGGGTATCATCGAAGGCAGATGGCACCGCTTTCCAGAAACCCAAGCCAGCACTAAGCACTAAGTGGAGCACTAAGATGATTTAGAAGGTAAAACACTTGAGTCTGTGTCAAATTTCCCTTTCCTCTACTCCCCAGCACCCACCTGGTCGCCTGCTATTCTCCAGCCCTCCGTCGCTACGCCCACCCCGCTCCCAAGCCGCCGTCACCTCGTTGCTCATTGTGGCACAGCCCAGGGTGACGACAGGCAGACTTTGCTCATTTCAAGGGAGCTCCAGCGTGAGCATTCTGTGGGTCAGCAACCTCCTCAGCCACCTCCCCGTCCCCAGAGGAACCTGCCTGCGGCCGGAGGGCAAGGGACCGCACCGTGGGGAGGCTGCATCCTCCCAGGCACCCACCACCTATCTCCTTCTGGGGGTTTTGTGGTAGCCACGACGGTGTAAAAACTAAAAACAGTGTCAACAATGTGCAAACAGGTGTTTTCTATATATACATACGTGTACGTACAGACGTACGTATATCCCCGACGTGGCACTGAAACTACTTGCTGTTTTTTGTTTAAAAGCTTCAGTTTTGCCCTGAGGCACTTGCGAAAACAAGGCCGCGATACACATTACAGACAGATACCACCACTGAAATCTCCTCTCCTGCAGCTGTAGCAACTCTTTCCCTTGTAAACATATCAAGTCGAGATCAAAATTCGCCCCCTCCAAATGAATTCTTGCATCCCCGCTAGCTGCATAGTTGTGGCTGTTTAGTATTCCCAATTTAGGCATTGGCAGAAACGAAGAATAAGTGATTATAAGAACACATATGCTGAGAAATGCAGCGCTGAAGGGTATCCCACCCTTAATTTAAATAGTAGAACTAAAATATCTCATGTGTGTCTATACACATATGTACATATGTCATGGTACTTAAGCAAACATTAGATCTGCAGACCACTGAGCCTTTCTTTCTCCTCTGTCACGTTTGGAAAAGTGCTAATGCCTTATGGGAAATGTGGAAAAAAGGGAAATGTTCTGTTCTGAAGCAACATAGATTACCAACTGGCTTTTCTGACTTTCTCCTCTGCTGCAGCAAACAGCAAGCAAATAATGCACTGAATGTTTCTGCTTTCTCCACGTATAAACTGATCCTGTCCCTTCGAACCAGCCTAGCTGGGAGCAGGTTTTCTCCAGGTATGTTTTTAACACTCTACTAATCTTCAATTCCTATTGCCTGCCACCTTCTTGGGGGAAAACAAAAAAATCCCGTCCAAGTCAATTGGCCAGGGAAAGGGCTATAGTTGCAAGAATTGGACTCAAATCTAGGATTTCTAGGCTGATACGGATTCTGACCGCGAGGGAGGAGATGGTTCCCCTTGCAGATACAGCCAGTTTAGGGCTGGCACCCATCCAGGCTGTCCTCTTGAGGACCACCAAGGAAACCTGGGGGGACAGTGGCACCAGGGACCCCACACTGTGTATGGCCCAGCAGGTGCAGACAGCTGCTGTGGGGCCTCATCTTCAAGGAGAAGCTGGTGGTCCCCCACATGGGGAAACACTCAGCTCTGCAGCAGTGAGAAGTTTCATCAAGAATTATTATGTCCGTGCAAAAACTTTTGCAAACCTGGCGTGGAAAACGGAGAGTTTGACACCAGAATCAGACTGCTTAGCAAACACCAGCCATAAAATGTTTCATTAAACATCACCGCTCTCTGAAAGAGCTGCAGGCTGACGGGTGAATCCACACAATAGCTGGGTGTACGTTATCTGTTTAACAGGCTCCTACTGCCCTGAGCTTTGCGGAACCCTCCCTTATTACTGGATATATCTCGGCTTCCCATGAAGAAAACGCTCTTGCCAAAAGGGTTGCTATTGCCTCGGTGGCTTCTCGTTATAAGAGGGCACCAGGAAACGGGGCTGTGCTGGGATCAAGGAATTTTCCACCGCCCTCCTGCTGCGCTGGTGTAGCACAGCACCGAAGCTACTGCATTGGAGTGCTTCTGAGACGCTATCACATTCCTCGGTTATATCTTCAAATACCCATTTCACTGCATTATTAGGGTTGCTTTTCGTATTCCACTTGCGCCACGGGTCTTGCTGTGCTCAGGACTGGAAAAGCACAGAGATATCCCTCTCTCCAAGTGCTGTGGATGTAAACGGAGACATTAGAGCAAGGGCCAGCAGCAGGGTGGCTATTTCTCTTTCTTTTTTCTTTTTTTTTTTTCCTTCTCTGTCTTTTCACAGAAAACTGGCTCCAGCTAAGTGAGTTGCAGAAGGTTGCTCTGGGAACTGGTGGCATTTCTAAGGAAGGAACTTTCATGAAGTTCCTCCACACAGAGGTTTTAAAATGGGCTTAGCTCAAACAACGTTTCAGTACAGGAGCACACCAGGAGGTGAGATGCACACCAGAGATGACCAATAAAAAAGACTCCATGTAAACATTTGCCTCAGACACACTTTTTTCCCAGTAATTTCTGTTCTCTAGCTAGAGATGACACCATGTGGTTGCTTGCCACAGCCTTGAGAGTCAGCATTGATGGAGAAGGGTGGCTTTTCTTGGAGATCCAGCAGTCTCTCTCTCTGAAGCCGTAGAGGGTTAAAAGGCATGGGGGAATATGTGGTCTGAGGATGAATTTATGAACCCTAATAAAACCGCTAGGAGAGGAAAGATAATCAGGGCAAACTGAAAAATGTTTCAGCATTTGCATTCCTCCACCTTCTGTCCTAGAGGCGGAGAGACATTCCCCCTCATGTCCTGCCAAAAAAAGAAATGGCTGTAAAACTGCTGATATCATTTTCAGTTCCTCCCCCACTTGGAATCTGCAAACCTCATCCCTGCTTCCCTCTCAGAGAGTAGGAAATGGTTCAGGTTAAATGAGCGTGGAAGCTGGAAAGCCTGGAATTGGAATCATTTCCCCGCTGGCCTTCGAGGGGCTCCGATGGGAAAAGGCCCCAGGCACAACCAGAGAACGAGATCTCCTGCCAGGTCTTCTCCCTCTTGCACCTCCCAGTGTTTCACCTCACAGGGTCTGCTTTAGTACTTAGGTGGTGGGGCTGGGCCGGGGAGAGAAGGTTGTTTTTCTTTCCTTCAGCCTTTTCAAATGGGCTTCCAGGGCAAACAAAATAATTGGCTCGGGCAAACGTGAGGGCTGAAAGGCATCACTTGGCAGGTGGAGGTGTCACCTTTCCCATCGCTCATTGCCAAGGCACTCCCTTGGAAGGAGGCAACTGTACTCCCTGCCAATCCAGCTACCAACCTCCAGGGTTATTACATAGAAGATGGTGGCACCTTCCATATGTTTCAACATAGGGATCCCTAGAGGGCTTGAAGGGTGCTGAATACTCTTCTCAGTGGTTCCCAGTGACAGGAGGAGGAGCAACGGACACAAGCTGGAACATGGGAAGTTCCACTCAAATATGAGGAAGAACTTCTTTACTTTGAGGGTGGCAGAGCCCTGGAAGAGGCTGCCCAGGGAGGGTGTGGAGTCCCCTTCTTTGGAGATCTTCAGGCCCCGCCTGGATGCTCCTGAGTGATGTGCTCTGGGCAACCCTGCTTTGGCAGGGGAGTTGGACTGGATGTTCTCTAGAAGGTCCCTTCCAACTCCAACAATTCTGTGATTCCCTAAATATGTACAGATATGCGTCAAAAAGCAGATGAAGGTTTCCAAGAAGCAAGTGTGAGGAGCGAGGAGAGATGACTTGAGGAGAGGGGATGGGTAGGGAGCTCATCTCCGAAAATTCAAGGCATCTACAGAAATACTCAAAGGGACCTTGCTCAGCGCTATCTGTGCGAGATCCGTTCCCCAGATCACACAGCAGCAGAAAACGATTAAAACAAAGGGCAGCGCAGCTCCAGAGGTGACAGCATTTTGTTGAAGCCCTGGAAGAGAAAGCCACTGGAGGCCTCTGGAAGAGCTTTGCATGGAGGATGCCTCCAGAGCAGTTACTGTCACAAAGGAGCCCCCAAACTTGCCTTGGTGCAGCTCTTCCATCAGTGAGGCTCCAGCTGGAGATCTGGGACTCAAGCTGCTCTGTGCCAGGCACTGTACAAACACTCTGAAGGTGGTCCTGTCCTGCAGGGTTTGGGTTCTGTTCATTTAAGACATCCCCCGTGTGCGTAGGCACTGACTTTACTTCCTCCACAGCCTGGAAAGACAACCCTTTCCCTCATCTTGGTGGACTACATCACCTCCTTGGGCTGACTCAAGGATCCTGCAGCAGAGGTGGATGTAGGACCCAGGCTTCATGAGCACCAGCTCTGCCTGTCAAGAACCAGACCTGTCTTCTCTCCAGATGAACAGGAGGCAATTCCAGCACTCCGGCAAAGCCGTGTGGAGAGAGGTGAGAGAGCCCCAAGGCTATCCCTAAATCTGTCATACAGTACGTCCTCCTTCCCCTAGCACTCACGTATTGATATTGTTGGGGAAAAAAAAAAAAAAGAAAAAAAAAAAAGCAGCCTTGGCTGTCCCTGTAGATCTCAGAGGAAATGGTTTTATAGGACTCTGGTGGATACAGAAAATAACTTCCACTGAACAGCAGGCTCTGTCTCAGCATTTGCTGGCCTGAGACAGATCAAACACTTCAGAGCAATTCCCAAGTTATTGGTCCTCCAGCTCAGAGGTTCACAGCCAAATCTTTATCCTCTGCTTCTAAAAGCTGGTTCTACTTTATATTCAGGGATAATACCCCTAAAACCACACATTTATGAACGAGCAATACTTCCCTCCCTCTGCAAAAGCCCTGCACCAGGCTGGAGTCCAGGACACAGCAGCATCTCTTGCAAAGGTGAAGAGCATTTGTGTCCAGACCCCTCAAGTGCTTTGGGAGTCAGACCCAACCTAGCACTGCCACCTTGGCAAACCAGGTATCAGGACACAAGCACGCTGTTGAGTTAATGAACATCTGCACAACACATTTTTAGTTCTCATGACCCTTCGTCTCTTATTATCCAACGATCTTGAACCAGCCCATGCAAAGGGACACTTACCCATTACCTGGTCCCCCCAGAGCAACAGGCTTTTGGTCGGACTAAGGTTTTAGAAATGATGCCCAAACTGGATGAGTGGATTAATCTTGGTGGTCAAAGCTGCCGCACTTCAGAAAAGGCCACGTGCCTTTTCCAGAGGAAGAAAAACAGCACAAGGTAAGTGGAAAACTCTCACCCAGAGAGAGCTACGCTAATTGGCACCAGCTGGAGCTCTGCTAATATTTTGATAAAGTCCTGTTTTCTCTCCAGAACAGAAACTTTACTAAGGGTTTTTTTTTTGTTTGTTTTCCCTGCCCCCACCCTCTTCCCTGCCCTTTCCTTCTGTCCCAGTTCTCGCATGGTGTAAAGGGGAACATATGTAGGAGACATAAACGCCGGATGAAAGAAGAGAAGAATAGAAGAGGGTAAGAAACCTTTCAGCTTCACAGACACATCAAAACCGGGATTATATCCCTACACTAAGGTCTCCCTCTCTCCTCCCCCTCTCCCCATCCCATGCAAGCACCTTGCCCTCCCGCAGCCTCCCTCGCTGAGTTCAAAGGGATCACAGCACACACAAAACATGTACCAAAGGGTGAAGGACTCCCCTTATAAAGTTGAGCTCGTGCATTCAATTAAGGCTGGGAACCAAAGGGGACCCTGGTGCAGGTGGGTCCCACACCAACATAATGCTCTCCCACAGCATCTGCACACAGTGGTGTGGAGCAGGGTGCTGGCAGCAGGGTCCACCAGCAGCTCCAGACAAGGCAAAGGGATGGACCACACCAGGACCCAGCCATGGGTCCAGCCAGGACCAGCAGGAGATGAAGCAAGGGACAAGGCTGGAGATAAGTCCACAAGACCGCATCCAGGAGACAGGGTGAGAGAACTGTAGAATCATATAATAGTTTGGGTTGGAAGAGATCTTTGAAGGTCATCTAGTCCAACTCCCCTGCAATTGGCAGGGACATCAACTAGATCAGGTTGCTGAGAGCCCCATCCAACCTGACCTTGAATGGTGGCTCCAGGGTATCTACCACCTCTCTGGTCAAAACTATTCCAGTGTTTCACCACTTTCATTGTAAAAAACTTTTTCCTTATATCTAATCTAAATCTACCCTCTTTTAGTTTAAAACCATTACCCCTTGTCTTACCGCAACAGGCCCTGCCTGACCCCATCTTTCTTACAAGGATCCTGTAATTACTGAAAGGCTGCAATAAGATCTCCCCAAAGCCTTCTCATCTCCAGGCTGAACAACCCCAGATATCTGAGCCTGTCTTCATAGGAGAGATGTTCCATCCCTCTGATCGTTTTTGTGGCCCTCCTCTGGACTTGCTCCAACAAGTCCATGTCTATCTTGTGCTGAGGGTTCCAGAGCTGCACACTGTGCTCTGGAAGGAGGCTCACCAACATGGAATAGAGGGGTAGAATCACCTCCCTTGACCTGCTGGTGGACTTCTTTTGATGCAGATCAGGGTACGGTTGGCTTTCTGGGCTGCAATTGCACATTGTCAGCTCATGTCCAGCTTTATATCCAACAGTACCCCCAGGAGATGGGTATACTTACCATGTAGCCCAGGGCAAGACTGGATGCCTTGCCCTCAAGGCAAATGGAGCCCACGAGCCCAAGGGCAGAGGGTGCATGGATTGGGGCCCCTGGTGAGGCTGCTCAGGACGATAAAGGTGCATTGGTGTTCTCCAGGCCCGGAGAGAGGAAACCCCCCTGAGTTTCAGTCCCTTTGGGTTATGGACAAATTTGTCTTTAATTAACAAGGCAGTTGATCTCTGGGTCTCATAGAGTGTGTCTGAACACGTCTACGGTGCAAATCTTGGTGACAGCCACCTTGCAGAGACAGTGGTGTCCAACTCCTCCCATGCAGATGCAAGGGCATGGACTTTCTCTGCACTGAGTCCCGTTACCTGGTTCATGGATGAAAGCTTCTGGAAGTCCATTTCTTGCATCCAGCTGCCATTTATTTACATCCCTCCCACAGAGCCAGCAGAGTTTATTTTTTTTAACCTACTGTTTGTTGGATAATAAGACAGATGTCTGCACTGAGGCTCATTTTGAATAGTCCTAAACCAGAAACAAATGTATTAGATGGGACGAATGAATGTGTAGCGTGTATCCTGTTCCAGCATGTCTGACCAAAGCAAGAAAGGGTGGCTATCATCTCCCATTTTATTTGTCGAGGGAGCTGCTTTTTAGACGGGAAATAGAAGTACCCCAGGAAAGGAGGGGGATCCTTGGAGTAAGACATGACTCACCTGGGGAAGAGTAAAACGTAAGTAAGAAAATGTAGCTAAAAACATGCAAAATACAAGAAAAGTGGTGCCTGCCCTCTGTCTCTGCCTCCTGGGTCCCCTGGAGTGGGCTGAAGCATTCAGATAGGGAATAGGACACCCTCCTGGTGAAAGCTGACTTCATGCTGGAGGAAGAACACGCTCTCAGATGCCTTTGAAAGCCCAAGGCAGTACTTCTGAGGTGGAGATCGGCACTTGAACAGAGACCAGAACCACCTAGGGAAAGAAGAGGAAGAAAACAAACCAGGGGCGCAGTGGAGCAGGAGAGGAAGGTGGGGCGAGGATCAAAGGAGAAGGGCAGGTTCAGAGAGCCACCGGCACTGCCTCTGGAGCCAAGGACCTCTCTGGTTCTGTTGGGTTCTTCCTCCACCAGTCCCAGCACACGTGTGTATCTGTTTGGACAGCTGACTTGTCACTGACCCTGGGTGCTCAGAAGGGTTGGTGGGCTCAGCAGTGCCGGTTGCTCGCTGCCTGGGATGGTCCTAGGGGCTCACCGGGGGCAGCCCGAAGCCTGTGTGTGGTCAGGGCGCTGCCTTCCCTCCCGGAGCAAGAGATTACAAAGAGCACAGCTGAGAAACTCAAAACACATCAGAAGGAAGCGAAATGGGAGCTGGAGAATTCAGCATTGCAACCGCCCGGGGCACTAGCATTAATCAATAAAGTCCCAGGAGCGTGTGTTCTTTCTACAGCTGAAAAAGGCAACGAGATCACCACAGCCTGTTGCAGGCTAGCAAAAGTAGGGCAGAAGCAAGCCATCATGCTATGGGAGTGAAAGGTTTGTCGCCCCATCTGTCACCTCTTGCACACAGGACCGGGGGCTGCAATCTCAGGACAAACATCTGATACCGGTTCATCTTCACCTGTCCAGCCAGCTGCTGCTGCTGATCGCCTGCTGGTTTTTTTGATCGGGAGGTGTTGTCAATATTTAAGCCACTGTTCAGTAGGGTCCAGGCATTGCCTTTCCTCCAGCTGCTCTGAAAATCCCTGTCCCAGTCTCTACTTTCAAGCCCATGGGTCCAAATCTCAGCAGCATTATTTCACTATTGCTTACTTTATTGGCAGGAGCTGATGCAGCAAGTGGGTCATGTTGGAGGACTCCAAACGTCATTAAATACTCTCAGAGGCCAGAGCTACCTTCTAATGCTCCTGAGTTCAGAAAAAAAGCTGAACTCATGAGGCCCCAGTGTCACCCTCACCAAGGTCCTGTCTGAAGCTTCCCTCATCATTTTAATTTCCCTTAGCATATTACCCTGCCCTAAAAGCTTTACTTCACTTGTTAGGTTTGGCATCTGGTTTGTACTATTTTTTGAGAATTCCAGAATATGTTTATGATTTTGGCCATCTTCATTTTCTTCTTATGATTATTAATAATATTTTTCCTTCCAGTCACTGGACTCGTTGCCATGTTGGCTGCAAGGCTTCAACACCAATCGCCATTTAATTCAACCTTCCTCTCTTTCAGGAGCACCTTCTCATAACACTGCCATATTACTGCTGCAAGTCCATGGAAAATAAAAATTTGGAGAATACACCCCTGTGTATGCTTTGTACCATAAATGCTTTCTCTCCCTCTTCCATGAAACAGAAGGTCCCCCATAGCATGTGCCTGGTAGGACACAGCAAGACCCCCAACACCTCAGAAGGCTTAAAATAAAAATTTTCTCCATGAAAAGTTGGGATGTGGCAGCCTGTTGCAGTGGGATATTAGAGCAGAAGGGATCTGCTGACTGAACAAGTCTCCCCAGTTTGGGACCAGCCAAGGATTCACCTCTGGAGCCCCAGGAACCAAAGGAAGTCCTGAGATCCCAGCAAGGAAAGAAGAGGAGGGGACATGCCTACTAGAACAAGGGAGAAAAAAACCCCAACCAACCAACCAAAAAAAACCAACCAAACAAAAATGCTGGAAGAAGAAATAGGTTTTCCTGAGACTGACAAATATTCCAGATTCCTCCCTTTTCGCCTTTGATACAGAAAAGGTGTCACGTCAAAATCTGCTGCCTTCTGCAGTTTGCAAATAAATAGCAGCTGAAACCCAGAAGACTTAGATGAAATGAAAGCTGTCTAACTTGGTCTCCCTGTGCCTTATGATGTGATGATGAGGTTCCTCCGAACCTTGGGTCCTCACTGCACTTAGTGCTCAGGCTCCAAGTTGATAGGCTTGGAAAGTTGCTCAAACCCCCAGGAGGCTCTCTCAGGACAATGACAGCTTAGTCCTTCCATTGCATGAGAAAAAATTTGCATGGATGCCTGCATTCACCCTGACTTCAGTGCCAGTCTGCCAGCAGATAACTCCATCAGAAGCTGTGTGGAGCAGGGAGGACATCGCTGCAGAGAGACAGAAAGGAAAGTTATGTGTCCCAGCTGAGAAAACATTAGACTGCAGCTGGACAGAAAACTGACTCCAAGAGAGAAAGGACCTGCACAAAGGAAGAGGTGGGGGGGAGAGAGATTTCTGAAGGCAAATGCAATAGTCCTTTCAAGTCGACTAAAACCAAACCCCTTGCTGTGCTCTACCATAACTTATCTCAGTGGGGAAATCCACAGCCGGGCCGAGTGAGAGTAAATTGCGTATGTTGACAGCCAAAACTATCCCCCAGTAAGTGGAGACACAGGCAGATTGGAGATACAGAAGACTACTGAAGATAAAGAAATAGGGTTGGCTTCTTACAGCAACCTCGAAACTGTTGGTGTCACAAAGGAAACGCTTTGCAGAATCCAAATCTATTGTTCACCTTCAAGACTCAAAAAACGCGAATGTGTAGGACCAGCCATGCTGTGGAGGAACCTAGCTGCCAAGATGCATATATCGTATTGCATCAGCTAAAGGAAAAAATAAATCCGACCTGAGCCTGGTTTCTGTCTGTGTGTGGGTCAGGTCACTCATGGCCATCAGAGCCCTTCCTTGTCACTATCCAGCTGCCTGGCTAGAGTCCTTTGCAGACAAACAGGAAACCTAGGGATTAGATGAAACTAAGGCATTAGTGCATTGTTGTACCAACCCAAGACTGAGTGCCAAGCACTTCTCCTTGCTCCCAGGGAGAAGGGATGAATCAGAAGACCTATTTCTTGCCAGAGACACCTCTGGATCCACCCCTGTAGGGGTGACTGAGCGGGGACCCTGCTGGGATGCTGTGCAGGGCTGCTGGACGAGGAACGGAGACCTCACCTCATCTTGCAAGAAAGCAAAGGACTCAGCTTGAGACCCGAGGCACAGGCTGAGCTTTGCACCCATGCTGCTTGTACGAGGGAAGCCAGTGCTGTTCCCTCCAGCCAAGACATGCCCCCACCCCTTGTAGGAAGGAAAGAGGATCTCAGAGCTGTGTCTGCAAATCATGAGGCTGGTATAAACAAAGGCATTTCTGACGCATGTCCCCAAGCCTTTGGCTGCAACATACAGCTCCCTTCTGCATTTCTTTTGTTTTTCAAGTTGAATCTGCAGCATTTCATCAGCATAGAAGTATTTCTGCCCTTCTTTGCAGTGCAAGGCAGTGCAGGAAAACGCGTGTGATGGTGAAGGTGCGCAGATGAGCTAACCCAGCTCTCACCAACACGCTCTTTAGCATCCTGCAAGGGCTCTCTCTGCAAGTCTGCAAGGTGCACACCATCCATGTGGTCTCTGATGGCTCAAGGCAGGCCAGGACTTGTGCCTACCATCCTCCCACTTTCTCCCAATGACTGCAAGCCCTACCCATCTTTGCCTCCTGGTCAAACAGCCTGGTAGCTGCAAATGCTCCTACTAACCAGGTCTCAAGTTCCCTGTGGCACAGAGTAGGAGGATGCACAGGCAGGGCCATAGCATCCAACTCACCCACAAGAACCCTAAAGCCTTCAGGGGGCTTCTTCGGAAGTTCTCACTGGGGCCGGAACCCAGAGCACCCATTCATTTAGGAGGACAAGACTAAGGACCAAATAGCACTCTGGTGTTTCCAAGGTTGATTGCTCTCCTCAGGGTGCCTCATTGCCTCTGTAGAGCCGGGCCACGCACAAACTGAGCCTTTTGTCTCATCCTCATGACATGCCTCCTAGGAAACCATGGTTTGCAAGACCAAGTAGGTAAAGACTCAGTATAAATATAACAGTCTCCCAGACCAACTCTAAACTTCAATCAATCAAACCAATCATAACTTTGCTTAGGACATAAACAAACCTTGTTCTTGTAAGATGGCATCACTTTGTCTCCTCTCCTTCATCCTTGAGGAGACAGCTCTTGTGGTGGCTGTGCAACACTCACAACACACATCCCTCTCACCCGTCACCAGAACTCACCACCTTCTCTTCTGCTAAACCTTAAGAGCCAAGTATCTTCTGCAGTGACTCAAACAGTGCCTTGCTGTTGTCCAGCCTGCCGTGATACAGAGAGCATCCAGCAATAAAACCAATGTGCAACAAATATGAATATAATCGTGGCACTTCAGTTGCTGACAAAAGTCACATCATGTGCATACATCCACCTTTTCTCCTGCCTGTATGTGTTCTCACACAAAATTAGCAAAACGAGATCTTTTTGGGAAACCCTAAAACCATTTAAAAAAACAGGATTAATGGGAAAATAAGATACTTGCCAAATAAAAAAGCACCAAACCAGCAAAGTTATTCCCAACAGGCTTCCCTGGGAGCAGGGGAGTACTTCAGGGTAGGGTGAAGCAACGGATGCTGTTAGAGAAAGCAGCTGATGGGGGTCCATAAAAACCTTCCCAAGGAATCTGCCTTCCCAGCTTTTCCCACAGCGTTACACAACACGGTGCAATCCAAACGTCGGCAATGAAACAACACAGCTTGTCTTTGGATCCCCACCACCTCCCCTGCCCCACATTCCCTGAATCAAGCAGCATGACGATGTGTTAAGGCACCACACCAATAACTTTTCCCAAAGTAAAAGAAGGGAACACCTTCATTTTGGACACCTGGGGGTTTGACCCAAGAGGGGTTGCAAGCGAAAGAAAAGCTCCTACCTCCATATAAAGGCAGCACTGTGCAATCAGGTGAGAAGTTTTTTTTTTGGGGTTTTGTTTTTTTTTTTATTTCAATTTGATATTCCTTCCTGCTCTTCCAAAAGGTTTCCCTACCCTCCATGGGACTGCACCATGCAACAAGTCAGCCTAAAGTGATTTATAGCATTGGGTGAAAATCAGATGAAATTCAGTTGTTTCCCGCTTGAGCTTGAAACTAAGCAAACTTGGGTTTTCTTTGGGGTGAAATTGAAGCGCAAAGGAAAACATGGGGGGTTTTCCCCCAGAGGTAAGGGAAACCAGGTAAGCTGAAATGGAAAAGTGGGGTTTTTTTCTTGAACTCACATGAACTCAAACCACCAGCCTCCATGCATCCACGACCCTGTCCACACCAGCCTGTAGCACATAAATCTAACACTGAACTTGGAACTGAGCTTCAACATGGTTTCAACCACATGCAATTAACCCGAGTACAGGATTATTATTTTTTTTTTTTTTCAGGGCCTGGTCAGGTCCTGCCTGCATTTTAACTGGGAGAAAACTTGCGTTGCCAGCAGATGTTGCCACTTTTGCAGCGGTATGTAGTTTGGGACCACATATGCTCGGAAAAATTGCGTGCTCAGGCTATTAGCAAGGGCAGGGAAAAGATTCGCTGTAAAGATGAAATGCATTAAAGAAGCTCACATGCTTTCTGATGGTGCTATGCCAGGCATCAGTAAATGTGACCAGCTGAAATTGCCTCCAAAAAAATAAAAATGGAGGGGCGGGGGCGGGGGGCAGGGGGGAGGAGGGACTGCTGGAACCCAGAATTATTTAAAAAGAAAACAAAACCTGGAAACATTCGCCAAGTGAAGCCAGACTTTGATGATTATTTTGTAATTATTCATGGTTGAAGGGACAGAAAAAACTCCAGTATTTAAATGTGATTATTTGTTTGGTTTTTTGTTTGAGTGCAATTGCTAATGGTGATGGTTAATGGAAAAAAAAAAAAAAAAGGAAGACTTGTGTATAATTGACACACAGCGCCTGCCCCTCATATTAGTTCCCAAGTCAACCAGCAAAACCATAGTCTTATCGCTTTGGGCCTTGTGCAGACTTTATTCGTAAACCTGTCTTCCAAATCCTGGGTAGTTGCCAGGAATGACTCTTTTAAAAAAAAAAAAAAAAAAAAAAAAAGAAAGAAAGATATCCTGGGGGGGTTTTGAAATAAATACATTTCCCTGTAAGCCATACTCCATCCCTGTTGTTGGCATTGAGAGCAAGGAAAAAAGCCCATTTCTTTCTCATTTTTTTAAATACATACATTAAAGAATGATTACGGGATGCTCTGAAATGGCTTTGTACCCCTTTGAAGTTCTGCCTTCAATCTGAAAGAGATCTCAGGAGTCCAGGCATGTTTGTGAGCCACAAAACTTGTGCTTTGACAAGCCCAAGGTAGGATGCGAGGACTCAAGCTTCCCCTAGTGCTCCCCTGGCATCTTCGTCTGCCATCTGTGAATATCCAAGGAAAACTATTCTCCAGACTTCCCAGCTGCAAATGTCCTGCTGCCCTGCACGTCCCCTCTGGTTACCAAGAACAATTACATGCACAAAAGTAAAAGGTTGTGAGCTCTAAACTCTACACTTCTTCCTATGGGCAAGATCTTGAATTCTCTGCTCAAGAAGCAAAGACATGCCAGCAAAACTCCCTCCATGCATCGAAGATCTTCAACAACAAAATACACCAGCTCAGACAATAGCGCTGTTGGCTTAAGAGGTTTTCACTATGTCCATCAGTGATTTAGGAACATACATTGCCCTGACACCTAAGAGATCTAAGTACTTCTGAAAATGCTTATCGAAGCAGGAATGCAAAAGTAAAAACTGTGGCCCGTGCTCCTCAACTAGTCGCTTTAGACTGGATTGGACCAAGACCTCACAAGGTCCGAGATGTGATGTCTCAGCCCTGCCTAATGGTGGTACGGTGCATCATACCACCCTCTTGGTTTCCAGAAGAGCATCTGCTGCCCGAGGTTGGTCCTGTTTCCTGTTGGAAGCCACCCAAGCTGTGAATAAACATCATGGGTGGGCACTGAGACATCCAAGGCAGCCTGAGACGTTTTTGGTGCCTTCCTAAACATGGGAGCATCATGATGCACGGAGCTCCTCTGCGTTACTAAAGACAGTGGCGCTGGGAGATGTGACAGAGGTCCCGTATCCTTCTGGAGCAGAGGTGGGAGACTTGGAAGTCTAACTTACCAGTCCTAAAGTGGCAACATCTTTGAGCAATTGACTCCAGCCCAGGATGTCTGAGATGTTTTTTCCATCCAGTGACCTTATCCCCAGCCTTGAGCAATGAAACACTTGGGAGGGTTGTGTCATTCCCCTGCAGCGTGGCACGGTGAAGAGCAGAGCATCGGTTTAAACTACAGCCAGATGGCTTCAAGTCAGAAATTAGAGAAAACTTTCTATCAGGAAAGACAAAGAAGCACAGGGATTAATTTTCTGCAGACAAGCTGGCTTAAGCCTTCCTACCTGGCTAAGCAATCTCCTTTCCAGAGAAAGGAAGGGATAGGACAGGTTTGAGGGTGGCTTCTTGGAGAAAATGGAGGTTGGGGGAAATCCTGAAGGAGCCCTTCAAGACTTGGTGGGATGGCAGATACTGACTGCGGGAGCAGCAGCAGTAGCTTCATCATTTGTCCCTACCCAGGGCGGGTAGGAACAGGGGGTCCTCAGATCAGCGGTGGTGGCTGTTGCACCAGGGATGCTCTGTCTTTCTGAGGGGGTCTGGACCCACCTGGTGATCCTGTCTGGCCGGAAAGGTCCTGTTCAGGCAACAACTGCTAAAGGGACATTTTGATAATCACCTCCTCGCAGTCGCCAACAGGCATTGGCATCAGCTGGATTTATAGTGAAGCTTTATCTGTTGCCTGCAATTCTAATTTGTGGTTCGTAGGTCATAAAACTCCGAGTTTTCCAGGCAGGGGAAAAAAAGAAGTGACGATTGACTGTTACTGCTGCTGCTTTTTTTTTTTCCACTAGAGCTGTTTCTTATGCAGTTGTAACCAAATAGTAACCAAATAGACTGTCTAATGGCCAGTGCTGTTTATTCCAAAACAGTATGGATTTCCCATTTGTAATTCAAAAACCATAGGGTGTAACTTTCTTTGCTTGGCATGAAGCATGGTCGAGCTTCTAGGACACAGAGATGATCCTGAGGAAAGCCGTTCCTGCCTGAAGAAGGAGCCATGAGAAATAAAGTGCCTTTCACTTTTGGTGAATAATGTATTTTTTTAAAAGCATCTCCAGCCTAAGCTGCAAAGCAGCCATTTCTTTCCCAAAGTGAGTATTTATTAGACTCTGCATTGTTAAATACTTTTTATTCCCACATAAAAACTCATTTTTCTTGCCCCATGCAATGGACAGGCTTTCGTTTACACTTGAAATTGGCAAAAATTGAAATAAATGAAACTACAGAATTACAGAGAAATATTAGCCTGTATCACTTCACGTGAGACATAACATAAAATCAGAACAAACTCACTATCAGACAGAAACCTGGCTGCCCACACTGGGCACTGCAGCTATTTCTGCTTGTCTCTAAAGTGGTGTTATCAAACCACCCAGCCCACCACGAGCCAAGGGTGCAGCCCATGGCACAGCACGTTCAACAACTGAGCCTCGCCGAGTTCCACCTGCTAAAATGCTGTGCAATTTGGGAGGGGTGGGTAAGGAGCAAAGTTCCTCACCCTCCTGATCAAGGAGAAAATTTGGCAAGCATTTTAACATTTTCAAAGTAGTCGCAAAGCTGCAGGAACCAAAAGATGGTGGGGGGAAAACACAACAGCTCAGAATGATGGGATTTGTAAGATATGGGGTTTTCCATATTCCCATGATTTCTGAAAGCCTGAAAAATGTTGGTATGTTTACCTTGCAGAGTAATGTCATTATGGGGGAAAGCATCCAGGCTTTGGTGTATTATTCAGTGCTGGCATCTTATTCAGTGCAGGTAAGATGTGGGGTTGGGTCTTGCATCCTCCATCTCCAGACGTGTTCAAGGCCAGGTTGGATGGGGTTTGAGCAACCTGGTCTACTGGGAGGTGTCCCTGCCCATGGCAGGGGGGTTGGAACTAGATGATCTCTAAGGTCCCTTCCAACCCAAACCATTCTATGATTCCAAGAAAGGTGTGGAGCAATGCAAAGGTGCAAATGAAGGCTCAGGAGAGAAGAGCCATCATCTCACACAGCGATACCTGCAAGCCAGGACCAGATCCCACCCCAGCTATGGGAAAGACCTCACGGAAAGGACAACCTCAGTTGGTGTAACATGATGTAAGGGAGATTTAGGGAAGTTTTCTCATGAGGTATACCAAGAATTGAAATAAATTGTATGAGAAGAGAGTGGGTTTACTGGGGAGGAGGTTCAATGCACATCCCTAGGAATAGGTTAGAGGAGGAATGCAACAAGCGTGCAGGCAAGCGCTGGGGTGGGATGGACTGGGCAGAAGCACAGGGTCCAGCCCAGGGGTGGCTCAAGGGACCACAGAGCATTTTGGCAAGCAGATCCTCCTCAGGAGCCAAAGGGCAGAGCAGGGAAGCTTCTTTGCAGTCCAATTACTTCGGCGGGAATCTAAAAGATATTCCCATTGCCTGCGAAGCTGTGTGCCAAGTCTGGTGTTTGTTTGTGTCTGTGTTTATTTCTCAGAGAGTTTCTTATTCTGCACCCCAGGGAACTGGCTGGATGCAAGCTCTGGCCTTCTCATGGAATAAGAATTAACTCCTGGATCTTGGCAGCATCAGGAGGAGACCGGCTCCTCCTGAGTTGCAGCCTGACAAAAGTCCCACAAGCCGCAAGTCACCCAAAAAGCAAATGCTCTGGATCCAGAGACCCAAAAAAAACCCAGGCCCATCTCTGTCCTGCAGCATTGGGGGGCTTTCAGCGTTGCTTGGGGACCTGCTGTGCTCCCACTGTAGACTTTATCATCCAGACCACTGTGGGCTTGAAGGGCCCATGATTCAGAACTCCATGCCAAACTTGAAAGTAGGTAGGGGAAGCAGTTTGAAAACAAGAGTGAAAGGCACAGTACTGTTTCGGACATCAAAATAAAATGGTATTTGCCCAAGCCCAGGTTTCTGCTGGGCTTTTAAATTTCTGAAGTAATTAAAATCTTCTGGTACAAATTGCTTTTGCTTCTCCAACGGACCATGCTGACTTGCACAAAGGGAGGCTCCGACCCATCCTTTCAGGGGCTACTTCTGTTTTAAAAGGGTGTGAGTAATAGCCGAAACATGCGGGGAACTTCAACGTTTGAGGCAGCTTCTCCCTATCCCCGGCAGGGATAAACCAACGTCAGCTCTTGGTGGTTGCAGGGAAATGACCCGCTTGTCTTGGACGTCCTGCATCCCGGCATCAGGCATTCCTGCTAGCAGTGAATCACATGGAGCAGACGTGGCACTTGCCCACAGCAACCCAGCTTGGACTCAGGGAAGTCTGGGCAGAGAGGGGGGAAAGCGATGTGAAGGAAAACACCCCAGTCACTAGGAAAACGGGTCTCGAGGCTTCCAGGCATGTATCTCCCCAGGGGACCTGAGCACTGCACGTGCCCGAGCCACGAGAAGCCCAAGAACTTGTTGCTCTCTCCCTTTTCTTGTTGCTGTCTACAAAGGCGGCTAAAAAGCAGCTTCAGCCACTTGAAAAAGAAAATGCTGATGGACTGAGGCACTGGACAGAAACATCAAGAACGTCTTCTTGTGAGCAGCAGATGCTGCAGGGAGGAGCAGGGCTGTAGGCTGGAAACACCAACTGCTCAGGCGCCAAATGGGCACCCAAGCAGCCAGGGCTATTTAGCCATCTCCATCTAGTAGCCTACACCTCATTTTAAAGAGAGCTGGTCTCTGGAAGAACACAAGATCCATCTGATTTATAATCTAATCTAAGGACATTCACGGCGTATAAACTCTTTTCCATGGAAACCTATCTGCAGAATGACACGCGTGCCAGATGCCTTGATTTAATTAGCCCCTATAATATCCTTAGTTATGTTTAAACATCTGACCCATGCTAACAAGATCGAGTACTTCAAAGATGGGTGAATCACTTTTCATTCCAGAGTGAAGGAACATCGGAAGAGCCAAATTTACAGCGAGCACCCAGTGATGTCCCCTTTGCCAGCGCGTTTACCATTCTCACTGACCTTGGAAATAACCGCATCCCCAATTAAGTAATCTCTTCCAAACAGCAGGATGGTGTTGTCCAGACTCCCGATGGACCCTGAAGAGGATCCCACATGAAAGCACATCCCAGCCAAGGCGTCCAGAGGATTTGGTGCTGGTTCAGAGCAGAATGATGCACATTGACCATGTTTCCATGGCATTTTAAATGCTCTCTGCTGGGAAGGAAAGACAGTCCCGCAGCAGTTCCACCAGCACAGAGCTCCTTTCGATGTTAGAGAAGTCTGAATGTACAAATAACCAAATAATTAATATTTGGTCTTTGGATAGCATACCATTGTGGGATTCATATTTACCGGCACCTCATTTCTTCTGTCCTCTCTTGATGCAGAGTGAAGAGGAACAAGGTTCCCGCACCAGCAATGGGAACAGAAAAGCTTCCTGGAGTTGTTTGCGTTGGCACCACAGGTTTTCACTGACATCTTAGCATCATTCATAGTCTACGATGCATGAAATATTTAGGGTTATCACTAAACTGAAAGTTTATGGACTAAACCCAAAGTTCACTGAACACCCAGCAAGAACAACTCCCAGCAAGAGGGACCAGACACTGTCTCAGGCTACCGCGTTAAAAATAATTCTCAACGTTCCAATTTCACAGATGGCCTTTAGGCTACAGTTCTGGTTTGAATAACGGGTGATTCGGGCAGGACACTCTGGTATTGCATCACGAGGAACATGAAGATGCTGAAGCAGGCAGGGAAAGAGCAGCTGGCAGATGTGAAGGCGCAGATGACCCACCTCCAGAATGGTGGCAGTTGCCGACAAAGGTAAAGAAGAACCTCTGCTTTGATGTTTTGGCTTTAAGGAAGTTGTGCTAATGGAGGTTGGTAATTACAGGAACTGATAGTAGGAGTGGAGGTATGGCAATTGGAAATCTCCGCTTTCCTAGGTAGTATTTATAGGAGGCTTTATTTGTTGCTTTGATGAAGATAAGGACTTGAATGCCTTTAAACAACAGAAAGTCTTACAACACATTTAGTATAAAGCAAAATTCCTTTCCAGCTCAACAAGAAGTATCTGGAGGTGCAGGTCTAAGGTGCACCTTGGTGGTGTTGAGATGTGAGGGAGATAGGTGTTACACAGCCACAAAGGTTCCAAGAAGGCAGCATCTCAAGACAGAGTCAGGCTTTCCATGGTCCAACAGCTTCGTCCTGTCCGGCAGTGCTCAGAGATGCCCCAGGCACCAGCACATGACCAAGGCTTTGATGTATGTCCTAATCAAGACCAAGCTGCACAGCTATGATTAGTTATTTGAAAATGAAAAATAAAAAATGAAACTAAATTAAATATTGCGTCACGAGACGTTCCCCTACAGACAGCGTCATGGAATAACATTGATACCATCAAATATAAGACAAAACTTTCAGAAGCTGTTTTCCTACCGATAGGAAATGTTCAGTTGCTAAAATTTTCCAAAATTAAGACTTGTTGGTAAAAACTGTGTTTTGTGGGAAATTAAATAAGGGATGAATCTGTTATTACATTCCAACTGCAAACAAAAGCAGGCTCAGAAAGGCCAGAAACACCCACAAAACAATCCACCCCACTCCCTATGCCTCCTTAATCTTCTGTGCCTCCAACTGGTACCACAGCTCGCAACGCCGTAAGTGATACCGCTACACGGAGCTTACAGCCCTCAGTGCTTTTAAAGTGATTTCTTAATATAACTTCCAATTTATGAAGGCATTTTACCATCCTTCAACTCTCATTTTCTCTGAGCAAACGCAGATCCCACTTCGCAAGACTTTAAATAAATGGATGTCGCCAAATTATTAAAATTAAAGGCAAGTGCAGAGTTGGCCAAGCGAATCATGGCTGGAAACCAGCTTCCAAAATTCCCTTAGTGGCTTTCAGATGATTGTGGAAAGATGCCATCAGAGAAAATGCTGTGTCTGCAAGCATCAACTCACCCTGGTATGTTTGAAAAGCTTCTAGAAAGCCTGTGCCACGGGGAGTGGACTGTGTACAGATCATACATCATCCTGCTACCTCCTGGGGGACGGCCCAAGCCATTAATCAACAGCGATGGCTGTCCTACTCCATCTTGCCCACCTTGGTTTTATTTTTCTAACTTCCTAGCGACGGAAGCATCCTATGAAAATAGTTGGAGATGCTTATTCCTGGGGCTCGCAGGTACTTCCCACCTGCCCCTGCTCCCTTCTTGCACCAAGCTCTCAGGCAAAGGCTTTACTTGCACCTTGAAGTAACTCCCAGCCTTTGCTAAACACGCATTTGACAGAAAACGGGAATTTCCAGCATTTTAACCTGTAGCTTTTCACCCAGGTGCAGCGTGTCTGGCTGGCAGTTTCTGGGTTTGGATGCTTTACTGCCTTTTGAGGATGAGGATCACGGCACATGCGGACTCGTGGCCAGGCACGCCAAGGCTGCCTGATTTTCTGTTGGAAAGATTCATTGTGCGTTTTACAAACACCAGATGCTTGATGATAGGAAAATAAAGCATACTTTCCAGTAAACAAAAGCAGACCTTGTTTGTCTCTGAAGCATAAACAAACAAAAAAAAAAACCCCA
>QJSC01006446.1:418445-473570 GCA_003697955.1 Calidris pygmaea
CTTGTGCAGGGCTGAGTGGGTGCAGGAGCCGGGCACCTCCTGTGTCTGAGGTAAACCCCAGACCTCTTATTTTTCTTCCAGATTGCAACTCGCAGGGGACAGAGGGTTCATCTGGGAGGGAAAACAAGCCTGAAGGAGCTGATACCTTCTACCCCTCTGCTCCGCTCTGGTGAGACCCCACCTGGATGGAGTACTGCGTCCAGCTCTGGAGTCCTCAGCACAGGAAGGACGTGGACCTGTTGGAAGGGATCCAGAGAAGGCCACAAAGATGCTCAGAAAGCATCTCTCTTACAAAGACAGGCTGAGAGAGTTGGGGTTGTTCAGCCTGGAGAAGAGAAGGCTCCAGGGAGAACTTCTAGCCCCCTCCAGTACTTAAAGGGGGACTACAGGAGAGATGGGGAGGGATTCTTTGTCAGGGAGTGGAGAGACAGGACAAGGGGGAACAGTTTTAAACTGAAAGAGGGGAGATTTAGATTAGATATTAGGAAGAAATTCTTTGCTGTGAGGGTGGTGAGGCACTGGAACAGATTGCCCAGAGAAGCTGTGGCTGCCCCATCCCTGGAGGGGTTCAAGGCCAGGCTGGATGGGGCTTGGAGCAACCTGGTGTGGTGGGAGGTGTCCCTGCCCAGGGCAGGGGGTTGGAACTCGATGATCTCTAAGGTCCCTTCCAACTCTAACCATTCTGTGATTCTATGAGAGGGAACAACAGGAAAAAAATGTTAAACAATTCGGGGCTTCCCCAGCAGCGTGTGGGGGAGTGCAGTAACGCCTGCTAGAGGAAATGCTTTGAGACTGCCCGAGATTTACTGCAGTCTTGGTTGGTTCTCGTAGCCCAGAGCAAATATATGAGCGTCTCGCAGTGCAAAGCAAAAATCTCTTCTCTTTCCTTGCTGCTGCAGAAAAGGGAACTCCACACTACACCCTTAAGATAAGATTAACGAGCATGAGTAATAAGGAAAATGTTGCAATGTTGTTATATAAACCAAGGACAGACTCACCCATGAGCTCTCCTCCCCAGCCACACGTGAAATTCAGCGAGACGACCAGAAACCCTGTCTACTCCAGAGAGACTAACTGCGAAGGGACAGGTTAATAGCACGCAAAAACCATGGCTGGAGTCTGGCAGCCCTTTAAACAATTCCACGTTTACTCTCCAAAGGTTTGCAGCTCAAGACTCACCCATCTCTCCCTGTTAATGATAAATCTCCTGTTCTTTTTAAGCTGCGGCACAAAGATGCTCTCACCGAGGCACCGCCTCAGGGTCACGGGTACCAAGTTGGGGGGGCTACTGCAGAAGCCTGGGGGGTGATGCACTGGGAGGCAGGAGGGAGTCACTTCCGAGCTAGAGGAGGATAAACTCTGGAGATGTCAGAATTTCAAATTAGGGCTTGTTTTGCTTTGCTTTTTCACCACCGTCTCCATAATTCCAAATAATTTGATTGTTTTCTTCCAATTTAGGAGAAACTCTCTTTCTGCCTTTAGAGGAAACTCTGGCACCAGCTGGGACAAACATATCCAAAGCAAAAATAGCAGGAATCCTAAAAAAAAGGACTGTGCCCTTGACTAGAGATAGCCACAGGGACTCAGCCCTCAGGTACCCAAAATGCTCCTTCTATCACCTGATCTAAAAAATGTAAATTTTCCGGGTGTTGTAGATGGAGACTGCACCTCTGCTAACCCCTAGGAAGAACAGAGCAACCATCAGAAACGCTTGCAGCTTAAGCTTGTAGGAAGTCTTCCAATGAAAAAGATGGGGGAAAAAAAAAAAAAAAAAAAAAGAGCTAAATTATAAGAATCAAAACGTTCTGAGGAATGGCACCGACTTCAGAGTACTTTCGTGCCCTGACAAACCGAGGAGCGACACTTCCAGACCTGGGTACAAAGTAAGGAGGCGCAGAAATGAGAAATCTGAAGAGCTTCCTTCCACCCGTTTTGAAGGACCAGGTGGAACACCCAGAGCTTTGGGCTGCTCTAACCAGCAGCAGGTGACAGCAGCCACCTTGCACTGGCATGAGCAACCCCGAGGAAAAGGCAGGCCAGCTCTGCCGAGAGGACGAGCAAGCTTGGGAAAGAGTTGCGGGGGGAGGGAGGAAGAGGAAAGGGGGAGCTCCTTTAAAATTCACCATGATTCACATCACGTTTTGGTTTGGCTGCCATATATCCATCCTGAAAATTGGCCATAGTGCAGGAAACCACTGCCGGGTCCCTGCCTGCTTGCCTGCAACCCCCTTGGAGGCAGCACAGTTCTCCGGCCCCCTCCAGCGGCTGCAGAACATGCCAAGGAATCAGCCGCAGCCTCCTTTTCCAGCAGGATTCAGGCTTTTCCAAGTCCAGCCCTTGCTGCACGGAGCAGTACTCCTCCTGCCCACGGCTGGGGAAATAATTAGGCAGGCAGCCACGCTCTCGCACCGGAAAACCTTTATTCAGCTAAACAGGGACCCAGCACACCTCCCAATCCCTGTGCACAACCATTTTACTCTGGGCAACACCACCAGGCCACCTTGGAGTGGGACTCTTGTCACCTCTGTTGTGCCCTGGGCAAGTTCTTACGCCGCTTTCTTCACTGGAACAGGAACCTAAAGAGGTGCTGTACCGAAAGGCCAGTTTTGGTGTAAAAAGTGTTTTACTTGACTTTGGGGATAGGAAAAAAAACCAAAAAACCCCACCAAACCAAAAAACACTTCAACCCAACAGATGCTGTTCTTCTGCCTTTTGCAAAACTCCCAAAGAGCAGTAAATTATATTTGGGTACCAGCATTTCATGCTTTGGAAATCCCCTATAGCAACAAAGACAAGGAAAAAGCCCACATGAAAAAAGACTGCTTTGGATCTGCTTTGCTTATTACAGATCTGTCTCGGTTCTTTAACCATTTTCCAAATCTTGTTATCCCATCTCCACCCATGCTTACAGCAAGGCCACACAATGCACACTTTATATATTACGCACAAATATAACAGGCATCCTTCAATATAGGGGATGTATACTGCAGACATGTTTAATTTCCCACCCACGACCTCTCGATACTCCTTTATTGCTCCATGTTATCTGAGCATGCCCCACGGACAACAAGGAAAAGACTACCTTTACAAAAGAGACTGTTCTGCTACATAGGAGGAAATGGTGAAGTCTGAGCTAAGGCAAAAATAAATGCTGTTTATATAGTGTGAAGATAAATAACATGCACACGTTACTCAGATTTCATATTGGAAGACTGTCGTTTCCTGGGTTTAATAGGACAGAGACAGGCAGAAGATACAGGTTTTGGCCCTAAGGGACAGGAGACCAAGATCTACCTAATCATTAATCTGTTTTGAGGTTCATTATTATCTCTCTACAATGAAAATTCCAGATCATCTAAGTCTCCACATTAAACCACTTCATTTAGGCAAAGCTGGGTTTACGGAACCCCGGCAACCAACGTTCCCAGGGACTTACTCTATCAGTAGTCGGTGCACTTGCAGCTTAATATTAGGAGTTGTCCCCCTAAGTTGGACTCCCTTCAGGCCCTCAAACCAAAAGAAAGACCACACAGGTTTAACACTGAGACCTCTGCAGGAGGCACAGTCGCTAAGTTAAGATGGGAGTTGGATGGGTAGCCCAGGCAAAATGTCTCCTGCACTTCAAAGCTTTGATTCTGCAAACGTCCAAGTGATTGATGAACTTCAAGCTTGTTTGCTATTGGGTTGGCACAACCATCCTCTGATCTGTGGATCAGATATCCACAGTAAGGGAAATCCTTTGGACTCCACATCAGTTGGATTTGAAGACACATGTAGTCCTTCAAGCCTGAGGTCAAAAGAACCACCCATACACACAGAGGCCAAAGTTCTCACCCACAGCATGGTTTGAGCTTAACAGTGGGACCTACAAAGGAACCATACCAGCAGCAGGTATTGCTTCTGTGCATGGGAAGAGTGTGCTCTGCACAATTCCACTCGCATGGGAGTTACATTTCTGGGAGGGAGCACAGTTGCTAGACTGGTCAGGGAGCCACTGGCTGGCTATCCATAAGGATATCCATCCTGTAGGACAGTGTCAGGCAAGGGCACAAGTGGCATAGAATCACGGAATGGTTTGGGTTGGAAGGGACCTTAAAGATCATCAAGTTCCAACCCCCCTGCCCTGGGCAGGGACACCTCCCACCACACCAGGTTGCTCCAAGCCCCATCCAGCCTGGTCTTGAACCCCTCCAGGGGATGGGGCAGCTACAGCTTCTCTGGGCAACCTGTTCCAGTGCCTCACCGTAAAGAATTTCTTTGTAATATCTAATCTAAACCTCTCCTCTTTCAGTTTAAAACTACTACCCCTCGTCCTATCGCTACCCTCCCTGATAAACAGTCCCTCCCCAGCTCTCCTGTAAGGCCCCCTTTAAGTACAGGGAGGCTGCTATCAGGTTTCCCTGAAGCCTTCTCTTCTCCAGGCTGAACAACCCCAACACTCTCAGCCTGTCTTCACAGGAGACCTCCTCCAGCCCTCTGAGCATCTTCATGGCCCTCCTCTGGACTCGCTCCAAAAGGTCCTTCCTGTGCTGAGGATTCCAGAGCTGGACGCAGCACTCCAAGGGGAGTCTCACCAGAGCAGAGGAGAGGAGTAGAATCACCTTCCTCGACCTGCTGGCCACACTCCTCTTGGTTCAAAAGACCAAACACTGAAGCTTCTATAATTGAAATTTTAACAGGTCATCTGCAGAGGCTTAGCTTTAACTATGTCCTCAAGTTACATCAGGCACTGAGTTAACAACTAAATTCTCCGAATTTCTTCAGGCCACCCTCCATCATTCACACCATGGCATTTCACTGTGGTTCATTCCAGGGGGAGCCAGCTCTCCCCGGAGGAGCGTATGCCTTCCACATTCATCCTACCACCTTCACCCAAAAGGCACTAATGGGTGACCAGTTTGGAAAACTGTATGAACAAGTAAAAATCAAGGGGAAAAAAGCTGACCCAAAGTGCCATGGCAACAGCTTCTTTCTCAAGACAACCTACCTCATTTTCTGCATCTGTACACTGGAGTTAGAGAGTATGTTTGGTCCGTGCTCCTGCAAAACATTATGGTTCCACCACTAAGGTGACAAGAGGCTTTATAACCTGTTTGCATCTTTCAGGCGTGTTAACACTTCTATAAAGCAAGCGCACAACTCTCAGGCAACATGCTCATGGGCTGCCCTGGCCTCCAGCATGGTGAAAACCTAAACCATCTGCAAGCCTGAACACCAAACAGTGCAAAACTGCTGCCTTCTCACCTTGAAAACGTGCCTACAGCTTCACATCCCTGCCATTGTATCTCACCTGGTGAGGGTTTTGAAAGTATCCTCTGCTTTGGTATATGAGCTCTGAGTGTAACCACCACACTTTAGCTTGTTTAGCAGTGCAAATTTTGCCACCTTATGCTAAGATCAGTGAGCAGAGCAATGTTAAGGGGCCAGCTAGACCTTCCAAGCCTGGCCATGGAATTGAAATAACAGGAAACAATCTGGGACCGTGTTTTTCCTGCCCCACCTCCTTCTCTGAAAGCATCTTGGAAAGGCACACGTTCTTCAGCAGATAATAAAACATACAAGAAATCCATCACTGCTTACCAAACTTCACCCTAAACGTATCCCATAGTGGGAGGACCAGAAACTGAACTGGGATTTTTGCATTCGTTTACGCCTCTGGAAAAAGAACATTTTGTAACTAGTATCAAGACCCACGGGGCAAGTCCACGGGGCAGCCTTGAGGATCTGCTTCTATAGTGGCACGACAACCAGGGCTGTCAGCCAAAGCCACCTGAAACTGAAATGCGAGGTAGCTTAAACAACCCCACTTCCCTGTAACCACAGGAGGTCAAGGAGAAGAGCGTCCAGAGCTAGATGACATTCCCAGGAGGGGCTGTCTTACTGTCCTTGCTATTTCACGCTCAACTCAGCTCTCAACAAGAAGTTCCTAGGCACTAATAGCATAAATAAATCCCCAACATCTTTAGGATCACATCTGGAAAAATACCCTTGCCAACCGCATGGGCATGGGAAGAACACCTGGCAAAGAAAAATTGTCCAAAAAATCAACTTACGACACAGGGACTTAGAACTTGGATCAGTAAAGGAAAAGCAAGTACCAACTATCACCTGGGGTTTTAGACAAGCTCCTGAGGGACCATCATCTCTGTCCTTCTAAAGTTGCTATTTTGACAATGTTTCCTATACAATGACTATGTCACTACCCTTTAGGAGCTGGCTGACCCTGAGATCCTGATGAAAGGCTGTTGACTTGCTGCAGAATGACACCCCTCTGCAAAGTTGTGACATGAAGGTAAAGCAACGTAGAGGCACTGGAAACCAAAGGAGCCCAGGCTCCTGCTTGCAACACTGCATTTAGAAGCACATAACCTCCTAACTCTTCAAGAAAAGACAAGAAGTCCTTTCTTCTCCCTTTTCCACAATGCTGGTAGAAGCCATATGCAAACAAAAAGACCTATTAAGTGGATCTGGGAGGGTTTCCTCTGGTTATACTGCCATTGTGTGATATGGAGTGAAAGACAGATAGGAACTTCTATTTCTATGTGCTGTGCACCATCAGCTGCTTTACTGGACTTTCAATAACACCATAATCACTGCAATATTGCAAGCAGGCAGTCTAGAGCTCATTTTGGTGTCTTTTTTCTTCATAACCACACAGATACATTCACAGGCACTGTATCAACTACCACCCAGCACAGCAACACAACAGTTTAATTTAGCAACCCTCCACTGTTGCTCCTGGTCGCTCCCAAATATTCAAACCCACTTTTACAGCAAACAGGAGGTTAATTCAGCCATTACTTTTCCGAAAAGTACCCCAGAAATCATTCAGGTTCGCCCGCTGGCTTCATCTGAGTATCACAGTCCTCGTCCCACCGCCGCTGCAGTGAACCAGAGAGATCACATCCCCACGATGCTGCTGGGTGGCTACCAGTTTCCAGAGGTGAAACTACCTTTTCCTCTTCTCTCCACGTTTTCTCACTCGTGCTACGGCAGTGGTCACCAGAGCCAGTCCCAGGCCATCAGGATGAGGATCCAACCAGCCCTTGCCTCGTCCATCGCAGTGCTGGGGGGGAGAGCCAAGCTGCCACAGCCAGACCCGGTGCTCTGTACAAAGGATTTGGACAGGACACATTCTGCCACTTCCCCCCATCTGCGTGATGGGGCCTCTACACGAAGAAGAAAGGCAAGTCAGCAGCCACCTTGCAGCACAGAAAGACGTGGATACCATCAATTTTCCAAGTAACACACAGTTACAGTAACACACAGTAACAGTGCTGGACAGGAAACGATGCATTTGACACCAGAAGAGGACAGAAGAAAATACACCCACTTTTACAGCAGCAGTCACAAACCCCACAGGGAAGAGAAAGGCCAGGTACTGACGGCAGAAAGAGGACAGTGCTGTTGTAAAACCCTTACCAAGGTGAGGAGAGACTCCCTTGTACGCTATAGGAAGAGAAAAGACTGAAGTCAGGATACTTTCCCCACGCAGAAGTGCCACTGAGACCCAAGGTGCGTGTAACACAGAGCAATAAAAGAGGTAGAGTCATAACAAACAGACATGTGCTAACAGCTATAGGATATATTGTATTTGCTCACGTAACAGCCACACACACACTTATTGGCCTCGTTGCCCAACCAAGTTGCAAACAAGAGATCACCGGTTAGATAACCGGTAGCTTAGGAGCAGACACACAGAACCACTGCACCCTAAATTTGGAGGGGAAAAATCACCGGGGCAGGGAATTATGTGCACTCCATGGGCAACACAGTATTTCACTGCGGGGGCAGGGTTAGGCTTGGCACCCGGCTTTATCAGCGCACTCATTTACCAAATCAAACCGTTCCAGAAAGCAGCCGGTTGCCCTTTAACTGTGTTCATGAAGTAAAAATTGTTTAATGGGGTCTGGGATTGGAAGGATATGGATCAGATCCAGACGAGCTTTGCCAAGTATTCTTCGTACAGCTATGCGGCAGAGGGACAAGAGGCTCCGGGTGCGGCCTGCAACAAAGAAAGCAGAGAAAAACTATTGAGGGACAACGGGGAGAAGAAGAAAGAGGGATAACCATGCTGAGCTCCGGCTGACAACCCAGGAGCCAGCCACCCCTTCCATATGCCACATCCACATCCCGCGCAGCACCACGAAGAGTCCCCAGGAGAGCTGAGCGTGAGGAGGCCATCTCTTTGGCCAAAGATTTGGAGCAACAACAGCTGCAGCTTGGAAGGGCAAGCTGGAGACTGCACGGGGTTGTGACCAGGGAGACAGTCCCTGCACAAGAAGGATTAAGAGATCACTGCCGAATCCACACCAGGGGAGGAAGTGAGAGGCTTTATACTATTTGGATAATTTTAAAATTATGTAGGTTTTATGTTTGTCTAAACCATCCCCCGTGATTCACCAGCATTGATGGCCAGCTCAGGCCTTATCCCAGCTTTCTTTTAAGGACTTCGTTTGAGTTCATGGAGAGCTCTTCCAGCACTGGGACAAAAGGATGGTGGTATCCCTGTTGATTCAGGAATTGGACCTCCAAGGCACCACTCCGTTACCCTGCATGCTCCACCTGAGCAGTCCCATTTGCCTTCTAAACCTAGGCGTAATGGAAACCACCTGTTTCAGCTTATGTGAGCCTCTTTTCAGCAAAAGTCCAGGCAGGTTTAAAAACCAGGCACGTGCAAAGCTGAATAAAGTCTGGGGTGGGGGCTGGGAGTTGTATCCCACATCCTGAATCCCTTTGAAACTTCTCTGGAGTTTGAGAGGGAAACCTAACTTCCGACCCTGGTGCAAAGAAAGCCCTGGCCTTCACCAGCTGAACCTTGTGGTTTTACGAGGTGCTGCCCTTGCTGGAACAAGGGTGCGCACTGCACTCATGTTGCTTCTGTGATAAAAAGAAAAGGAATCGCAGGCAAATTTAGGCCTGTTCAAGTCTGAGGGTCTGTTTTACTTCTTTTGTAACTCATTTGCTTTCTAGAGGATGTTAAATTCAAAAAAACAGCTTTTCCCTACTTTTTTCCACCACCATCTCAGCTCCCTCCTGCCGCTTGTTACCACCGTTTGTGACTTGACTTCTCAAGAAGCCTGTGAAGATACAACTACCTCTTGGGTCCCCCCCTAGGCCCCCTGCAGAGCACAGGATGTCTCAAGAATAGTGAGGGGACATCTATATGGCTTTGGAGAACCCAGCCTCACTGGGTATGCCCTAACCCAACGCAAAGCCCAGCTCTGATAGGACCACGCTGCCTGACATTGCCTCAGGCTGCTGAGGACACCGCCAGGCAATGGAAAAGAGCTGGGAGAAAGATGAAAAACGTAAAATTACAGAGGTAAAGGAAGGACTCGAGAGGGGAAACCCCACATGGACATACAAAACGCAACACAATGGCTTTAATGGCTTTAAGCTGGAGGGGAGCAGATTTAGATTGGAGATTAGGAGAAAGTTCTTCACTGTGAGGGTGGTGGAGCACTGGAACAGGTTGCCCAGGGAGGTGGTTGAGGCCCCATCCCTGGAGATATTCAAGGTGAGGCTCAATGAAGCCCTGGGCAACCTGGTCTAGTTGGGGGTGTCCCTGCTGACTGTGGGGGGGGTCAGACTAGATGACCTTTGGAGCTCCCTTCCGGCCTGGACGATTCTATGATTCTAACACAAGAAAAAGAGTCTAGCTGGGGGCTTGCGGGGAAGTCGTTGGGTTGAGTCACCGGTGTTGGCGGAGCCGGAGGCAGGCAGCAGCTCAGCAACACCAAGGATCTGTGCCAGGGAGCCGCAGAGGTCAGCCCCACAGTCTTCTCCTGCCTAGCCAGCAACAGCTCTTTAGGAGCCATATCACGGGTGGGTAAGTCCTTAGTGCTTAGCTTAATAGTTTGTTGCACCCCAGTTAGCTTTTTTAAATTGTCAGAATTGCTTTACACTTTCAAGTTAGGTATAACCTGTTTACACGGTCTCTTTGCATTTGGCTGGAGGCACCTGAACAAACAGACCCCAAAGAGGATGGTAACACCCACCCTGCCACCTTAACAGCTCCTAGCTACCAAAGGAACTCTCCAAAGAGTTCTCCTGACTCCAGAGCTAGATAAAACCAGTACCACTTCAGTAAATCAAAGCCACTTACCCCTTGCTTCTTTGAACACCTCCAGAGCCTCAGGGTTGACTTTGACCCTTCCCATGGATTCAACTCCCAAGGCTTCCATTTTCACCAGGTTCAGGTTGGCTCCAAAGTCAATCAAGAGGTGGACGAACGCCGCTTCACAGCCATGCCGCAGGACAGCGTCCATCACACACACCGGGGAGCCCCGGGAGAAGCCTTGGAGGTTGATGGGCCCGCAGCAGTTAAAATCCGGGTTGGCTCCTGCCTGGAGCAGCAGGCGGAAGCACTGGAGGTTGTGGTAGGCAGCGCTGATGTACAACGGGCAGACCACCAGCGTGGTGAGGGGCCGCAGCGAGAGGCTGGGGACCCGGGAAGTGAGGTGGTGATTGACGTCCACGTCGGCACCATACCTGAGTGGGTGAGAGAAGAGCAAAGGTTTGGAAACAAGGGCACACCCCAGGGTGACAAACTGGCAGGGAATGAGACTGAAGGACACCTGGAGCACCCTGTCTCTCTTCGGTACCTCTGGGGTCCACCACCCAAGAACCACCCACACCTACCTGAGAGGGGCCTGGCAGCGCTTCTGCGCGGGGATGGCATACCCAGCACGGTCTGATCTTCAAGAAGCCAAGTTGTTTCTCTGCCCACAACAGCCCAGGCTCGGGAGAGAGCAGCTCAGGAACATCTTTCCTTGTCCTCCTCAAGGATGTGCCTTAGCACAAGGGATGGCTCAGCCCTGAGCCAGCACCATGTAATGTTGGATGCTAATGAGCCAGCTGGGGAGTGGGGATGTTTCCAAATGACTCAGCTGAAGAGATGCAGTGAAGTAACTTCCCCACCAGGATAAAACAGGCCAAAAAGGCATACAGGCAATCGATCTGACTGTCACAGGCAGCAGGGAAATGGAAACAGAAATCTGTGCTCAACAGGGAAACGTCTACGACAAAATCCTACTCCCAAAGGAGCTGGGGTAGTTGCAATCCCATCAGAAATCCCGTCAAGGAGTCAAAAAGAGGCCTCTTCCCCACTAATCAGCTCAGCTGATGGGATGTACCCACTAACTCTAAGCATGCCAGAAACTGGAAAAACACAAAATAAGCGCGTCAGACCTTCCACTCTCCTCATCCATCCTGCATAATTCCACTCACAGGTTATAGATTATACTAGATACTGCACGAGAGATTACAGTTCACTGGCCAGCACTCCAGGAGCTGAAGGGGAGACTTCCACAAACCTCTCAAGCCTTTTTTCAACTGGGTCCTGCCTCGCTCTACCCCACAGAGAATCCCATACCTCACATCTTCATCACATCCCAACTGCTCCATAAGCCCTGCAAGCCAGACCAAAGAGGGCTGGGACTTGCCGTGGCGTGGAGAAGGCATGCGAGCAGGCTAAAGCCCTGCTCAGTGGGCATCAGCATCCTCATCAAACACAAGCAGTGACCACTTTCTGGGAAGTAAGGATGGCACTAAGATGTGAATGAGCAAAATACAAGGTTTATTGGCCTTGGTTCTTTTCATTTTTTTTTGGAGGAAGTGAAGAATGTGGCCAAATCAACAAGAGCAAAAAGGTTGTGTCCTTCTCTGGAAAAGCATGGAATTTGAAAAACGACAATGCTGTGGAAAGAAGAGATGGCAGAAACAAGCACTTATTTCCCCCAGGCTGGGTAACACCCAAGCACTGGGGACACTAACTCCATCTATTTCACATGCAACTTGGACAGAAAGAAGGAGAACGACAACACAATCCACTGGCTGGTTTTAAGTGCAGCATTGCAGATCAAGCACAGCCTTGTTCCTTCTCCACACAGAGTCCACCTCCCAAAATTGCAAACTGAGCACTCCGAGAAGTAGTTTTTTTTCTATCTTTATAGATTATATTCCTTATTCTGTTCCTTTCTGCAGTTAATAAACGAAATAAGGAAACCACCTGTGGATGAATTCTGCCTAAAGGCAAGCACAGCTCTTGCTGAACGCAGTAGGGGCTAGCCCCTACCCAGCAAATACTGAACCAAACGCTTCAATTCTGAGGATGGGAATAGCCTCGTTTAAATTAAGCTCACACAGAACAAGGCCCAAGGAAAGCTGTCTAAGAGCTGCATGCAGTGTATTTTTACCTCAACGCACAAGATCTCCCTAGCATGAACGTCTTGGCTGAGATCTCAGGATGGGGTGGAGAAAAGCAGAAGAAACAGGGAGCTAGGCAGTAACAACGCTGCTGAGTGAGGCTGGCCCGGTGATCACTGCGCACTAAGGGGACATTCCCATCTTTTGGGGACTTTCGCAGCAGTTTGCTCAATCTCCATGACTTCACCTCTGTTAGAGCACAGAGGGAAAAAAGAAAAAAGCTGTGTGGTCTCCACAGGCAATCAGACATGTTCCCTGTAGGTAAACAAACCTCTTGAAATCAGACTACGTGAGCATTTGGACAGTCATCCGTGCTGCTGTGGGACTTTTGTAGGGCTGTTGTATGGCTACTGTCCTGACCAGACAGCAGGTACACCTTTATTTCAGTTCTTCTTTTTCATTATTGTCATGTCAAAATTTTAAGTGGAAAGCCCCCGTTCAATGTAAAATAAAGAAATTCTGCTTTTATAAGTTAGGCATGCGCCTGAGGCATCAGGAAGATTTGTCAGATCTCTTTTTCACCATTTTTAGTGTGGGAAAAGGATCCTCTTGTCCTAAATACACTAGGCCAGCCCCCAGTTACACTGCAAGCATAATGCCAGAGTCCAATCCCATTGCAGCATGATCATACCACAAGCTGTTAGAAAAGTAATCTATACCCTGGCAATATAACCGTAAGTATTTCCTCCAGCCATCTGATAAAATGGATTGCCATTCCATAGCTATGTGTGTATTTACCATTCATGGATACAACTGCTCCTATTGCTTGGTTAGCTGGTTCAGCAAGAGTGGCAGGATTCAGGATTCCTCACTGTGCTACCATATGACTAAAAAAAATCCAATAAACCAGGTGATGTTTAGACACCTGCAGCAAGCCAAAACTGGGCTGGGCTTTCTTTGCAGGACACTGAGGCTCTCTCAAGCTGAATACACTGAAATATTTCCTTACATCTCAGTAAACGTGTCTTCCTCATTGCATTCTCTCTGCCAAATCTTTCAAATCAACATTTTTAAAATCTCCAAGTGAGCTTTGTAACATAGCACTGCATTTTAAAGCAAGCAACTCTGAACAGATCTGTGAAATCCGTACTCTGAGATATTTGAAATTTTGGGCAATCTGACAATTTGGTATTAGCTTAGCAGCCTTGGGAGAGACATTGTCTAATAAAAAGATATTGGACAAACTCCAGTTAATTTTTAATCCTGAATGGTTTCCAGAATCTTGCTTTTAATATTGCTGGCAAGGTATCCCAAGGAGCAGACGCATAAATCAATGCATCAGCTCTCCATGTGCTGCTGAAACTCCATTTGCTACATTTCACCCTGCCTTAGCGGATATATCAGGGAAGATTCTTGGGAATGCTGCACGTGAGCTGAACCCTGTACCAACAAGCACACGGCAACGGGGACATCCTTGGCTCAGCTTGCTGAGAAAGGAGCAAGGAGGGGGGACCGCCTCCCCTTCTTTCTACTTGCCAGCTTCCTTAAAGCTGCACTTGCATGAAAATTAACTTTCCCATAAGCAAAAACGCAAGGAGAAAATCCCCAGACATTTTTAATTTTTTCTATTCAAATCCTTTTTGCTGTTATTTTCTAGATTTGCAGTCATTGAAAGGATTCCTTGGAGACTGCTTCTGTCTGAATCCAAATAAACTTTCTTTCTCTTTCTACAAGCTACATTTTCCCCTTTATGTCCCCTTACTATTTGGTGCCAGCGGCCCATATAGTTTCTCAGCACGGTCTCTCCTACAAAAAGGCTTTCAATCAAGAAGAAAGGAATCATGACATGCCACGGAGGAAGAAACTCAAGTTTGCGCAGTCCACTGCTAGACCTTGAGCCCACCCACTGCTGGTGCTGCAGAGGAAGTTTCCTAAGGGATAGGAGGTCACCAGCCACCCACCCCCCAGCTAAGGTTACTACTCATCACCTCTCAGTAATGGCCATCAACCCCTGCCCCAGAGATGCCACCCCTTTGATGGAGCTGTGCGTGCAAAGGGAGACTGAGCCAGCTGGCATGGAGGGTGCCCTAGTGATGGGTAAACACCAGGCAGCAAAGAACAGCCAGTGTTGGCAACTGCCTGTCCTCCCAGTGGCAGAAGATGGTCCAAGCAGCCGAGCTAGACAAAGGAGAGATGTGTTTCCAAACCATTTTTGGTTCACTGGCAGATCCACCTCACTTATAAATTCAGCCAGGGGCGTGGACCTGGCAGTTGAGATGGAGATGGTGGGGAAGAGACTTTGCAAGATTTGGCCCTGGCTAAATAGTGGATGGCAGACTCAGAAAAGGAGACTCCTCTCTTGGGCTTTGTCTTAGGAGAACAGTCACGGGAGTCACACAGGAGGGCACAGACCTGTTTCAGGGCCAAGCGATGGAGAAGACATGGATGACTCTTTAGCCATCTCTCCACCTTCTCTCCTGTCCATCTCTTGGCCAGCTTCACCAGGCTTGTGGAGGCACTGGGCATGAGAGGAGGGAATGGATGCTCCAAGCCCCATGGGGGAGAAGATGCCAAAGGAATAAGAGAGGGAGGTAGAGGAACTCTTCACCCCACCAGGATCATCTCCTGCTTGTACCCAAACTCTCACCTGATCAGTTCCTGGAGGATGTCTGCCCGGCCCACACGGGCTGCATGGTACACAGGGGTGCTGCGGTGGTGCCGGCTGCCGTTGGGGTCAGCTCCAGCTTCCAGGAGGATCTTGGCACACTCAAGGTGCCCGTTGACCACAGCTACGTAGAGGGCGGTCTGCCCCTTCACGTCCACCAGGTCGATCTCAGCCCCTTTGCGGAGGAGGAAGTCAACGCAGGGCCCGTGGCCGGCAGTGGCAGCGATGCGCAGTGGCGTGCAGGGCAGCCAGCCACAGCACCACACCGACTTCTCATTGATCCGGCTGGCATTGGGGGTGAAAAGCATCAGGTCAGAGAGGAGGGCTTCCTGCCACCTTGCACTACCCCACCTCCCCCAGCCCTGGAGGAGGATACTGGGAGAGCCCTAACAGTTCCCTTGAAGCTCTTCCTCCTCAGTTCCGGGCTCCCCAGTTCCAGAAGGACAGGGAACTGCTGGAGAGGGTCCAGCAGAGGGCTACAAAGATGATGAGGGGCCTGGAGCATCTACCTTATGAGGAGAGGCTGAGGGACTTGGGTCTTTTTAGTCTGGAGAAGAGAAGGCTGAAGGGGGATCTGATCGATGCTGATAAATACTTAAAGGGAGGGTGTCAAGAGGATGGGGCCGGTCTTTTTTCAGTGGTGCCCAGGGACAGGACAAGAGGAAATGGGCACAAACTTGAATAGAAGAAGTTCCACCTCAACATGAGGAGGACCTTCTTTGCTGTGAGGGTGGCAGAGCCCTGGAAGAGGCTGCCCAGGGAGGTGGTGGAGTCTCCTTCTCTGGAGACATTCAAACCCACCTGGACACGTTCCTGTGGGACCTGCTCTGGGTGGACCTGCTCTCCAAAGATCCCTTCCAACCCCATGTGATTCTGTGATTTTTGACACTTTATAGCAGCCTGGAAAAGGTCCTGCCAATAACCTGACTAGGTGCTACACAGAGGTAGCCAGAGACTACCTATGTTCCGGAACAGTGCCAGGGCTTTATTGCAGCTCTGCTGTGTCAGGAGCTGCACGTAAGCACAACAAGGGACAAACCCTGTCTCAAAACTCAGTCAAAACTGCCAATTAAAAAAAAAAAAATAATAATAATCCCTAATTTAAAGGGAGACATCCAAAATCAAAAGTGACCAAGCTGGGGACCACCACAGCTTAATTTCAAGCTGCTCCAAAAGGGGCAGAAGGTTGTCAAAGCAGCAGGGAAACAGCAGGAGGACATAGGAAAGGCAGGTACATATCCGTATCACACCACTGGCCACGTCCACACTCAGCCAGGCACCGTGGGATGATATAAACACGAATCCAGGGAAACTCAGCCCTGCCAGCAAGAAGTAAGATTGGGAGGTGTGGCCATCCTGCACTGAAAAGCATAACTAGGCCATTAGTGTCCTTGTCGGATGGCTGTACTGGCAGAAGAGCCTTTTCCCATTTATCAAAAGAGCTGTGGCTGACGGCTGCTTAGATCCCCTCTGAAATAACCCGGAGCATTCGTCATGCTCATCAGGCTAGCCCTACAAATCTCATCAACACCCAGACCTCACTCCCAAATTCTCTTTGAAACACGGTGGGTACCACTTTAGCAAGAATACACAGAGAGGAAGGGATTTCTTTAAGGCCAACATAGGCTGGCAAAATTGCTCTTTAGCCAGCCCAGCAGTGGATTTGCTCTTCTAGCTCACTCCATGCAGGCCCATGTAACTGGTACAGGACAAAGCAGGTTTTATACAGCACGTTTACAGAGTACACTAGGAGAGGAATGCCACAATATTTTTTTTCAACCATGTTTTAGGACGAGGAGTAGTATAAACCCCACATCGAGCCTTCAGCTGTCAAGTCTCATGATAAAAGTGCTCCCTATAACCTGGGAGGTTCGGGGGATTTCCACCCCATACTTACCCCCAAATTCAAGGAAGTCACTTCTCTGCTCATTCCATCCCCTGTGTGACGGTGCTGCGGGTCCAGCACCAAACCCACCAAACTTTGCATTTTCCTGCAGGGAAGGATGCCTGGACCTGCTGCCACAGGGTTCCCACGCGGCATGAGACAAAAAATAAGGCAAAAAATCTCAGACCAAGGGACTGAAGGGCCCCAGCTGCCCAGGGGGCAGAAAGAAGGGCTGGGTCATTCTCACTTTTGCTGAAAGGACACTTTTTTTTTTTTTTTTTTTTTTTTTTGAGGCTGGGAGACATTCTGCACTCTATGCAGTTTTCTCCATGGTGCAGGAAAATTAATCAAACTATCCCTACGGTCACAGACGTAGCACAGGGCAGATTTTGTAACAAAGGGTGCTTTCAGATTTATGTAGGACGGTGATCCTTTTTTGTATGTTTTTTCCCCTTACACACAGGCTCCTGTTTTCAGGGCGTTACGCTTCCACCCTGATCTGTAAAGAACTTGTGGATGGCCACAAGTGCTGGAGGGACCGGGGAGGGATGATTTCGGGGAGGGGGGGGTGAGCAGAGCATCCTCCCAACTTGACACCCCTCCCCTAAAAACACAGCAAGGGGGGGAGGAGGGGGGTGTTTCCAAAAGCAGCAGGCCGTGGGGCCAGCAGCCCCTGGGGAGCCACTAGCCCTAAAAAAAAAAAAAAAGCAGGACCTCGCACCCTTGGCCCTGGGAGGGTCTCCAAAAGCTGAGGGGGCGAGGGTGCGGGGAGGGCAGGGCGGGGTGGGGTGTGAGAAGCCCCCCCTCACCTTTGGAAGCTCTCCTCTTGCAGCAAGCTCTGGAGGGTGGGCAGGTCCCCCACGTAGGCCGCGTCGTGCAGCCGGGTGTCCTGGCAGTGCTCGATGGGGTGGTCGCAGAACTGCTCCCGCAGCCACTCCTTCAGGTTACGACCTGCGCTGGAGAGAGAGAAGAGAGAGAGAGAGGGCGCAGGGCGGGGGGAAGAACCGGTCTGAGCTTCGGGCGGAGGGCGGCTGAGGTGGGAGGAGGGGGGAAAAGGCCTGTCTCGTCCCCCCCCCCTCCCGGCCTGGAAGGAGCCGCTCCCCCACACACATTACCTGCCTGCCCGCCTGAGGCGGCGGCGGCGGGCGGGTCCCCGCCGGCGGGGGGGCCGCCCTCCGCCATTTTCCCCCCTCGCCCCGCCGGCCCCGGCTCCGGCTCGGCCTCCCTCCACCACCAGCCACCACCTTCCCGGGGCCGCCTCCCTCCTTCCCTCCCCGGGCCGGCCTCCAATCGGTGCCTGCCGGCCCGGCGGCTTCCTGCCTCCGCGTTAAGGTGGTTTTTTTTGCCCCCCCCCNCCCCCCCTCTCCCCGGCGGGAGGAGGGCGGTCCGACCCCGCTCCGGCAGCGCGGGAGGGACGCTGTGGAGCCATTCCTCCCTCAGGCCCGCCCTCAGAGCTGGGGAGGCTGAGGACGGGGGGGAACCCGGCCCGGCTCTCCCTCAGCGCCCCGGCCGGCAGAACTCGGGTGGCCGGTAAAAAGGGGGTTTGGGGGCTTCTTCCAGCAACGGGCAGAAATGGGGGGGGAGGGGGGGGAGCAATTTACGGTGCTGTCCCTGCTCCCCCGCAGCGGCCTGAGGGCCACCTCGGTGGGAGGTAGATGAGCGTCGTGGCGGACAGCCCGGCTTGTTCTTCGGCTAGACGAGGTTTCATGGAATTGTCAGAGGTGGAAGGGACCTTCTAGAGACCATCCAGTCCAACTCCCCTGCCAAAGCAGGGCTGCCCAGAGCACATCACTCAGGAGCATCCAGGAGGGGCTTGAAGATCTCCAGAGAAGGGGACTCCACACCCTCCCTGGACAGCCTCTTCCAGGGCTCTGCCACCCTCACCCCAAAGAAGTTCTTCCTCACATTGGAGTGGAACTTCCCATGGTCCAGCTTGCGCCCATTGCCCCTCGTCCTGTCACTGGGAACCACTGAGAAGAGTCCGGCTCCATCCTCCCTCAACCCACCCTTTAGATACTTGTAAACATAGATAAAGTCTCCCCTCAGCCTTCTCCAGGCTAAAGAGCCCCAGCTCTCTCAGCCTTTCCTCATCAGGGAGATGCTCCAACCCCTCCATCCTCTTTGTTGCCCTACGCTGGACTCTCTCCAGCAGTTCCCTGTCTCTCTTGAACTGGGGAGCCCAGAACTGGAGGCTGGATTCCAGTTGTGGCCTCCCCAGTGCAGAGCAGAGGGGGAGAATGACCTCCCTCCACCTCCTGGCCACACTCTTCCCTACGCAGCCCAGGATCCCATTGGCCCTCTTGGCCACAAGGGCGCATTGCTGGCTCATGGAGAGTTTACTATCCACCAGGAGCCCCAGATCCTTCTCCTCAGAGGTGCTTTCCATAGGTAAAAGCTGTGGAGAAGGTTTCATGGGGTCATATTGTCCCCTTTTTCCCCCCTACCCCAGCACATGTCTGAAGCCCACAGCCCATTGCTACTGGTGTGAGGGAAAGAAGACCTGTGTGAGGGCAGACAGAGCTGCGGTGGGCTGGAAGCCAGCAGAAAGGCAAGGTGGTCATGAAAATACCACCGAGACACAGCCAGGCCAGCAAGGGGCTGAGGAAAAAGCCACTGCTTTGCTGTAACCCCACCAGGCAACCTCAAATACGGCGCCCAAAGCTAACACCCTCAAAAGAGCAGGGACCTTTGAGATCATCAAGTCCAACCATTCACACACAAAAAACCCCAACCCAACAACCTCGGGCACTAGAGCATGCCCTGAAGTGCCACCTCTACATGTTTCTTAAATCCCTCCAGGGATGGTGACTCCACCACCTCCCTGGGCAGGCTGTTCCAGTGCCTGACCACCCTCTCAGGAAAGTCATTCTTCCCAATCTCTAATCTAAACCTCCCCTGCCCCAACTTCAGACCATTTCCTCTGCTCCTTGGGAGAAGAGGCCAACCCCCACCTCTCTACACCCTCCTTTCAGGGAGCTGTAGAGGGCAATGAGGTCTCCCCTCAGCCTCCTCTTCTCCAAACTGAACATGCCCAGTTCCCTCAGCCTCTCCTCGTAGGACTTGTTCTCTAGAGGGCTTGTGAGGTACCTGCACGGGCACAAGGGGAGCACAAAGGGGAAACCATGCAAAGGGGATGGTGGTATTCCATCTAGCTTCCCTGCAGCTCCACTCCTGCTGCTCTGTGGCAGGCTGTCAGCTCACAGACGCCAGATTCGGGCTGCAAACAGGGTTTCCTGTAACTGTTATTACTTGGGCTCCAGCAATCCAGGGGAGAGGCACAATCTGCAAATTGAACAATTTCACCTTGCCTGGTGGAAGATCAAAAGAGGAATGGAATTGATGGGGGTTTCAGAAGGCATTGCCACCTTTCTTGAGTCAAAGGGACCGGATCTGGAAACCAGACAATGGGGCTAGGTGGAGCTCCAGCCCTCAGCTTGGCCTGTGTACGTTTATGAAAGGCTTTCTAGGATTGGGATAGGCTCAGGCAAGGCTTTCTGAGGTGGGCTTGCCTACCCATCTCCCACTCTTTAGTAGATACCTTTGCTGAGTTTGCAAGCATTCCGTGTCTCCTGAGGCAATGGAGCAGATCCATCACCCTTAAGTGGGCTCCTCTGTGAGCAGCACGTTCCTTCCTTAGTTTCTAACCCCAATCTACAACTGTATCCAGCTACAAAAGCTCGGTGCGACCCATTCTGTGTCTGCTCATGGGCAGCCATATACATCTCAGTTCCCTGTTGCTGTGCCTGATGGTAGCACAAGACCTACCGGAGAAGCTTTCTAGCTGTTGCATTGTCTGCAGCCCTCACAGATGTGATAGGACTAGATTGAACGAGCTCCTCCAGCTGCAAAGCATTCGGTTGGACTGCTGGGCCAGCCATAGGGTCTCATCCAGAGGAAAAAAGGTATGTTGGTCCGTGGGCTTCCATACACATGGCCCCTGACCGAAAGCTGTATTGCTTGTGTGCACAAGGGGATAGTTACTAGAAGGGACAGAAACCTTTATACTTTAGTGCCTTCCCAGCAAGAATGCAATGCCAATTTTCAAAGCTCTTAGGAACAGGCCGCTCCCGTTGAGCACAATTTTTTCTTTAAAATAGGTTTGTTTACTCACCCTGCATCGTTCGGAGCTGACTCTTCTCTCTTCTCCCATGGGTAACGTGTAGAAAGGGGAGCAGAGGGCGCAGCAGTGTTTACTTGCAACATGGTAGTTGTCCCCACGGACAAAGCAGAGCCCCAGAGAGGAACGAAGTGGCTGGTAAACAGGCCAGACAAAGCTGGAACGCCAGCGTCTGCATCACTTGTGATTTGAGGTTCATTCAGTTCTCCTTGCAGAAAATGCCTCTGTTTAACCACTCTCTTCTCTCTCATCCACATTTTTATATGTATTTATGTACTTACAGACATGCTACAATGAAAGGCAGAAAGTTTTTACATACCCTATCCCATTATGCTTTCTAGCAGAAGTTCATCTCCTGAACCAGGCTTTTTTTTAACCTTTTTTGTTTGGTTGGTTGGTTGGTTTTTGTTTTCCTTAAATGCATGCGAAAACCAACCCATCCCAAGTTGAACTAACAAGTTCTTGTACAGGGGTAGTGGAAAGGGAGTGACTGTGATTGCTGTCTTAGGCTTGGAGATGGCCAGCACTGGAAATCCATAGGTGTTTAAGAGAAATCCTGTGGAGAAATACACTGCGATGGAAAATCTGTATCACTCTAAGTGAGTGCAGTGGGGAAATGTAAGTTTGCAAACAGGTGAACATTTGGCCAAGACCTTGTAAATGCCTTTTCCAAGTCTGGAGAAATAATTTTATGTCCAGCATACCTGACTGCTCATACTAGACATACCTCTTAAAAGCTGAGGGCATAGGTTGTGAGCAGCCCTGGCTACTTTTCCAGCCTGTCCCACCAGGACGTTGGCCTAGAATCACCTCCTGAGGTTCCTTTCAGCTGCATTATCCCATAATCCTAATAATAATTAGCCAATGCTTCCTGTAACTAGAACAGTGCTGAAGTCCATGGAAGGATTCTAAAGACTGCAAAAGGCAGTTGCCACTTGTTTGAGGTCTACCAGGCAGATCCTCCACTGGTGGGAGGAGATTCTATCCTTCTACTCTGCTCTGGTGAGACCCCACCTGGTGCACTGTGTCCAGCTTTGGAGTCCTCANAGGAAGAAATTCTTTGCTGTGAGGGTGGTGAGGCACTGGAACAGGTTGCCCAGAGAAGCTGTGGCTGCCCCATCCCTGGAGGGGTTCAAGGCCAGGCTGGATGGGGCTTGGAGCAACCTGGTGTGGTGGGAGGTGTCCCTGCCCAGGGCAGGGGGGTTGGAACTCGATGATCTTTAAGGTCCCTTCCAACTCTAACCGTTCTATGATTCTATGGCACAAGACAGTAGAGTTCCAGAGGAATTGGGATCTGCTGGCTCACTCTTATGGGGCACATAATCTCTTAAAACTTGCCCTGGCCATGCCCATCAGCAGAAGGGAGAAGCAGCCAGGGCAGGTGAGCTCACTTTTCCCCTCTTCCCTCCATGGCCAGTAGTTCATTATCTGTGGGTGGCCTTTCAGACTGCTGCACTGATCCCATCCCACTTGAAAATCAATCCACCCAGTGACTGGAGCCCATGACCCTCTCAAGGAGACCTTCCAGTATCTAAAAATAGCCAGTAGGCCAACAAACACACGCTGACTCACTCATTAGGCAAGATCTTTTCTCCAGCTCCTAAGAGTGAAGCAATTAAAAAGAAAAAAGTAAAAAAAAAAAGCAAAGAAAACTCCTTCTGATTCTCCATGGGCAGCTAGCTCAACCACCCTTCCACATCCACTAACATCTCCTGCTGCCTCTCTTGAGCAGATGCATCCTCCCACTTGCCATCCTCTTCCAACCACGCTCCTCATCCTCCGAGTGAAACAGAGAGTTCACCCATCGTGGCCCCATTCTGCTCCTGAAAACAGGGTGCTGGATTCCTATTGAGCATCACTCAGATCAGAAAGGAATCTTTTGGCCTCATCTACTGGGGCACCGCTAAAGAATCCTTGCCCCACGGGACCTGGGCACGTGCCCTCCAACCGGCTCCTCTCTGCACAGCCCACCTTCCCATGTCCCTTGCCACCAGCCCAGCAGTGGTCTTCCCTTCTTCAGGCTGGCAGCGGGCACTTGTAAAGCTCCTGGCACGGGGCATGGACATACAAAGACCCATGGCTTAACCCTTTTTTCTGCACTTTGTGACTGGGATTATAGAAAACAAAGAGTTTCCAGTTTCAGGGCTGTAAATGCTCTCTCTGTGGACCTAGAAGATCTGTCTCAACAGAACATGTCAGAAGAGAAGAGAGGGGGCAGGGGTGAGCTCCTGTTAACCACAGGGAACTGCTGGAGAGGGTACAGCAGAGGGCTACCAAGTTGATGAGGGGCCTGGAGCATCTCTCTTATGAGGAGAGGCTGAGGGACTTGGGTCTTTTTAGTCTGGAGAAGAGAAGGCTGAGGGGGGATCTGATCAATGCTTAGAAATACTTCAAGGGAGGGTGTCAAGAGGATGGGGCCAGTCTTTTTTCAGTGGTGCCCAGGGACAGGACAAGAGGAAATGGGCACAAACTTGAACGGAAGAGGTTCCACCTCAACATGAGGAAGAACTTCTTCACTCTGAGGATGGCAGAGCCCTGGAAGAGGCTGCCCAGGGAGGTGGGTCTCCTTCTCTGGAGACATTCAAACTCCACCTGGACACGTTCCTGTGGGACCTGCTCTGGGTGGACCTGTTCTGGCAGGGGGTTGGACTAGCCCTGTCATTCTGTGATTCTGTGTGAATGAAGCCAGTGGTTGTATTTAGTGCCAGATGGCACAGCGCGAGGCTGAAAAGAGAAATGCACCTCCTTCTCTCTCATTTATGGATTAACAAGGACATCTTGAGGGTCTTGCAGCTAGGCGGGGTACTCTCTTCTGTGATTGAATAGGACAGTTATTCATATCTGGTGCTGAAATGAGTGGCTAGACCCACCACCACCTCCAACACCCTTTCCAGAGGCACCACCTTTGAAATCCTCCAAGGTGCCTCCCAGACCTGCCAAGCAGCAGGAAAAAAAGCTGCATTATGAAATACTTTGCAATTGTAACTGTTTTGGTGCCAGAATAACTGTCAAGCTGTTCTTTAAAAAAAAAAAAGACAAAGAGAAAAATAAAGAGAGGGAGAAAGAGAGGGAAGAAAGAACAAGAGAAAGAAAGAAAGAAAGAGAAAGAGAGAAAGAAGGAAAGAAAGAAGGAAAGAAAGATGCTGTAAACATAACCGTAATTCACGCTTAGCTCAGTCTATAAAACTTCTCCCTTCCTGGACCTAAGCCAACAGCTTGAATTTTTAGTGAACTCTGAAGTTAAGTTGCCCTGGTGATAAATGCATCTGCGGGGAAAGAAGGAGGGGAGGGGGATCCCCTGTCCCCCCATTTTTAGCAGAGCTCAACATTTTTCTGCGGAATCTGTATAGTTTCTAAAGTGAACGTGAAGACGTACATTAACAAGGGGCTGCAACAGAAAACAAGAACGAGAGATGGGAGGAGAACTTAATTCCAGCATCTGGGACTGTCATTAGGACAGGGGGTGTAGTCACAAAGATGACAACAGATAGGTTGCTTGGAGTCCGGTAAGTTAACTATCCTGCAAATGTGCCTTGACATGCCTGAATGTGACTGTCTGTTGGGAAAAGAGGCAGGACTGATGCATCAGCTAGCTGCGTTTTGACCTTCCATCAGATCTCCAGGACTTTGCTCTTTCAATTCTGACCGTGAGAAAGTGGAGGACCCAGAGTGGAGATTATACTGTAACACCACGGAAAGACCAGAAAAATGCCACCCATCTGTCATCTTCAGCATGGCGCAAAATGAGGCAGGGGGATAAACAGTAATCCTGCCGCTCCCAGAAAACTGGTACAATCAGTCCCGAAAGTGAGGAAAGAGGGTTAAAATTGAGTGAAGAACCACCAGGGTAATCACAGATAAAATCAGTAGCCTGGATGTGGGTGCTGGCAGGTCATGAACATCTCACATGCATGGGCGATGCCAGCCCAAACATGGTCCCAAAGGAAAGTTTACACTGGCTTCACCATACAACAACACCATGAAGGAAAAATGGCCCTCAAAAAAGGGTTGTCTTTCATACTGGTTATGTCCAGAGAGGTAGGGGTCACCCTGCACCTTTGATCTTGGACATAGTACTATTTAGTTCTTTTAGCCTTGAGCAGAGGATGCCTCTTGGACAATAATTGTCCTACATGCCCCATTCATTTCACCAAATAAAATTATGGGACCACCTGAGCAAGTGGGATTTCATTCTCTTTTATCATTCTTTTCCTAGCACTTACTTTTGTTAAGAGCGTGAAAGGCTCTGGCTCTGGAAATCCTTTCTCAATAGCCCAGTACTGGCCTGCAGGAACTCCTCAGGAAAGCCTAGCTCAAAGCATGAAGGACCCGAGGAAAGACTTGAATCAGTCCAGTCCCTCAGATGTGCCCAGCATGTGAGAGAGGATGCAGCCCACACCTTGGCCACAGGTCCCCAGCTCATAGACCAAGTGTGCTTGTGGGTATTTTCTCTCCTGGGCGCATTACTGTGATGGGGCTTTTATCATCAACAGTTTGAGGCAGCCATCAGAGACATCCCCGGCACGAGGCAGGGGAAGAAAACACCAGTGGACTTCTTATCACCATTTTCCCGGCCACCTATAGCCTTGTTGTGATGGCAGATATGGGAATATCAAAGGAGAAGAAGGCGCCTCCTTTACCTCAGTCAACAAATAGAATCACAGAATCTTCATGGTTGGAAGGGACCTTTGAGATCATTGAGTCCAACCACAAAAACAAAACAAAACAACACAACAAGAAAACCCAAAACACACTACAAACAGACACAACCCAACAATTTCAGGCACTAGAGCATGCCCTGAAGTGCCACCTCTACATGTTTCTTAAATCCCTCCAGGGATGGTGACTCCACCACCTCCCTGGGCAGGCCCTTCCAGTGCCTGACCACCCTCTCAGGAAAGTCATTCTTCCCGATATCTCATCTAAACCTCCCCTGCCCCAACTTCAGACCATTTCCTCTGCTCCTGTCACGATTCCCTTGGGAGAAGAGGCCAACCCCCACCTCTCTCCACCCTCCTTTCAGGGAGTTGTAGAGGGCAAGGAGGTCTCCCCTCAGCCTCCTCTTCTCCAAACTGAACATGCCCAGTTCCCTCAGCCTCTCCTCGTATGACTTGTTCTCTAGACCCCAACAAAACACCTCCTTGCAGGCAGGTTAGAAAATAACGTAAAATCTGCTGAGGACAACATGCCATTGACAGCAAAGACCTGCCCAGAAATGAGTCACTCAGGAACATTTCAGTCAAACCTCCCCGACTCCTACCAGGGAAATTGCAGACAAAAGGGATTTATTTATATTTTTTGCTTTTTTTTTCCTCTTCAGAAAATATTCAGGTTTTGATGGGGAAATAAAACTGGAAAGCTTTTTTTCCCCTTCGTTTTTGTGAAACAATTGTGAAACAATTTCTTTCTCCATTGGTGTGGAATTGTCAGAAGAAATACCTCAAGGAAAAGCAAGAGCACAAAAAAAAGAAAGGGCTGGGGAGGAGAAAGTCCATGTCCAATATCCCCAACGCATGTACAAAACCCTTCTCTGCAGCCTTCCCTGTCCCTCCCTCTTCCTCTCAGGCTGGCCATTGTCCACTTCATCCCGCTGCCATCTTCAGCCCCTGTGTAGTAAGATGGGCACCCTTTCCCCAGAGCTGGACCCCGACCTCTTGTGGAGAAGAGGTTCTACCAAGCACGAGATGGGGCAGGTTTTGCCCTCGGGCAGGTGGTCTCTCTTGCATTTACTCTCAACCTTGAAAAATGCCAAAGATATTGTGCTGAAGAGCAAACCAAAATGGCTAAAGCCCCCAGAGGGTTTTCTATTTCACAGAATCACAGAATCTTCTAGGTTGGAAGGGACCTTAAAGATCATCTTGTCCAACCGTCAACCTAATTTTGACAAAAATAGACACCCACACGACAAACAAAAAGCAACACCATCGCTAAACCATACCTCCCAGCACTACATCAACCTGTCTTTTGAACATCTCCAGGGATGGTGCCTCAACCACCTCCCTGGGCAGCCCATTCCAGTGTCTGATAACCCTTTCAGTGAAAAATTTTTCCCTAATATCCAGCCTGAACCTCCCCTGGTGTAACTTGAGGCCATTTCCTCTCGTCCTGTTGCCTGTGACTTGAGAGAAGAGACCAACCCCCACCTCTCTACACCCTCCTTTCAGGGAGCTGTAGAGGGCAAGGAGGTCTCCCCTCAGCCTCCTCTTCTCCAAACTAAACATGCCCAGTTCCCTCTGCCTCTCCTCAGAAGACTTTGAATGTTAGGAGCAGTATTCTGGCCGTTAAATGATCAGAGGAAAATAAATCAGTTAGGGAAAGTACATCCATGTGGAAATGGGGAGGGGACCTGCTATCACCACTGATGACTCTCCAGCAGCATGGATTATCGATTAAAGCAATAAGCGGAGATGGTTTGGGATGGTTACATGGCTGTGATAGACAGATCTAACTTTCTTACCAGCAGCTGGCATAGTGCTATGTTTCGGATTTAGGATGAGAATAATGTCGATGATGCGCTGATGTTTTTGGTTGTTGCTGAGCAGTCAAGGCCTCTTCTGCTCCTCACCCCGCCCTGCCAGCCAGTAGGCGGGGGGGGCCAGGAAAAGCTGGGAGGGGACACAGCGGGGACAGCTGCCCCGACTGCCCAAAGGGATATCCCATAGCAAGCGACATGCTCAGGATATAAAGCTGGAGGAAGAAGGGGGACATTCGGAGTTAAGGCATTTTGTCTTCCCAAGTAACCCTTAGGCGTGATGGAGCCCTGATTTCCTGGAGAGGGCTGACACCTGCCTGCCGATGGGAAGCAGGGAATGAATTCCTTGTTTTGCTTGGCTTGCATGCGTGGCTTTTGCTTTACTTATTAAATTGTCTTTATCTCAACCCATGAGTTTTCTCACTTTTCTGATTCTCTCCCCCATCCCACCGCAGCGAGCAGCTGTGTGGTCCTAGTTGCTGGCTGGGGCTAAACCACGACAGATGGGAGACCCAGCTCCATCAAGTGCCCGATGCCCAGCCTCTGGTGTTTTTTCCCCTCACCTGTTGGACCCACAGCTCTGATTCCTTTCACCAAGGAGATGCATCCCTATATAAACCTGACAATGGAACTCCTTTCCTGTTTCATACATTTCCTTCAACAAACCAAATCAACTACTTAGAATCATAGAACGGTTAGAGTTGGAAGGGACCTTAAAGATCATGAAGTTCCAACCCCCCTGCCCTGGGCAGGGACACCTCCCACTGGACCAGGTTGCTCAAAGCCCCATCCAGCCTGGCCTTGAACATCAGCTTCTCTGGGCAACCTGTACAACCTACTTGTACGCATAGGAACAATTTTTTAAATGATATTTCAGTTAGCCTTAGAGAAGGTGCTGGCTCTAGTGGGAGCAAAATTAATCCCCAAATAGAAAAAAAAAACCAAAACCCAAAAAACCAAACCTGTGACGTATCATATGGGAATGTTTGTCCTTCACTTTGTCAGCACCATTGCTCAGGACATTGAAAATGTAAGTTCCTAGGCAAAAATGTCAAGTGCAAGGCAACTCCACTGCTTTCATATAAGCTACAGAGATGGTGCAGACTCTGACTCTAGAAAAGGAAAAGTCCAGGGGCTTTCTGTATCAGAAGAGGAGTGTTAATGCAGAGGAGATAAGTCTCGACTGAAGAACCTTTCCTGTTTCTAAAATGATAGGCAGGTTCAGAATCTTTGTTGAAAGTTGTAGTTAGTCACATGGTTTCACTCTCTCTTTTTCTGGACCGGAATCTCCTGTACCCCGAGGTGTGCCCACCAGTGAGGTAACACCAGCTTACCCACCAGCTGATAGCAATCTATCGACGGATGAACACCCTTTCCAGTCTTGAGCATACTGTCTCCATCCACGTTTGAAGGGAGAAGCAGCTGCCATAAAGGAAAGACTTGGTGGGGTTTCGCAGATCAAAAAGGAGGAGAACCATATCTGAAAGGAATCACTTCCATTTTTTTTTATAACCGTCAAACATTTCCATCAGGAGCAAAAAGTGGGAATCAAATCTAACTCAAAGAAGCAAGCCCAACTTGTCTTAAAGCATGGCTGCAGTTTAAGAAGCCGAGGGCAACACAAGTAGGAAGAAAGCGGAGTTCCACTTACAGGATCTGGGTTCCTCAGATCTCTGATGCTCCCCGAGCAACCGTCCCCCCCATCGATGGGAAGATGGAGGTTTCCTAACCCCCATCGTCATGGAAAGCAGAGCCAGAGATGCTGAAAAAGGCACTCAGCTTTCATTCAAAAATATATTCTGGCCTCCATCACTGGGTAGAAAACTTTGAAAGTGTGAACGGAAAGGCAAAAGTGAAAGAAGCGAATACAATGGGTTGTTTTTAATGTGGTGCTTTGCAAAATCAATTTAAGATCAGGAACTAAGGGTCAGGAGAGACCTGATTTCCCAATGCTTATTGCTGGCATGACGCTTCCTCTGCCTTGTGGCTTTGGCTGAAGGTCTCTCAGGCAAAGAACATGGTTTATTCTGTGAACGTTCAGTGCCAGGCCCAAAGGCAACGGGAATCACCCTGAGCTACTGGCATTTGAACACATCTGGCTTTTCTCCATCAGTCCACCCCCACTGAACTTTGCCAGGCTTTCATACATTGCTGCAAAGATGCAAAAATGTCCCAAACCAGCGACACACAGAGAGGTCAAAGCGTGAGTATCTCATAGAAATCATAGAACAGTTTGGGTTCGAAGGGACGTTTAAAGATCACCTAGTCCAACCCATCAAGACATTTCGGGCAGGGCAGATCCAAGCCCACGGGTGCAGCTCTCAGTGACTTGGAATAGGACTAGCTGTCTCAAGTGAGGTCTGCCGCAAAATTTGGTCTCACCAGCATTAAGCAACAAACTCGTAAACAACCTGGATTAGTGATAAAAGGCTCGCTGAGTCCCCCATGGCAGAGTCTTACACCTCCACCTTCCTTCGGAGGCTGTGCTTTTTGGAGGTTGCCCATCTCGGAACTGGCATCAGGATCTCCATGGTGTCGGACATCTACGGAGAAAGCACATCGTGAGGGTGGCGAGTTCCAGCGAAAGCTAGAAAACGCCATTAACGAAAAAACAAGTGCGGGACTACGCAAAAATGGGAGACTGTTTCATAATGTCCTCACATAAACAGATGAATTAAGCCCGCTCTCCAGACGGCTGTAGCTGTATCTGCCTGGCGAGTGCTTGACTTTCCCACCTTAACACTGTGCTCTTAGCATGCTTTTTTTTTTTTTTTTTTTTTTTTAGCCCCATGAATATAGAAAATGCAGCCGCCCGCACCCCCCGGCTCTGCAGTAAGAGAATCCCAGTGTTGAGTGAGTGCAGGCACTTACCAGCTGACACCGCGTCCACGCTGCAGTCACAAGGGTCTCTTTACAGAGCAGCTCTCCGGGCACACGAGACCTGGACCAGCCTAACCAAATCAGCAGAGAAAAATAAACATCCTTCTCTCGGAAAGCGCCTAGCACAATTTCATTAAGCTACGGCTACGACCGCGAAGGAGCCGGATGTATATTTATTGAATCGAGCCCTGGGAGAATAAAAGGGGAAAAGAAGCCCCCCGGCTGTTATGGCAAGGGGGGGATTTAAGGAAAACTAAACAAAGCAAGAACTTTCCCCCCCTCCCCGCCCCTACTCAAACCCCAATGCTAAAAAAGGAAACTACAAAGTCATTTTCAGATGTGATTTCCGTGGAGGGTAACGTGAACGTGCTGCGGTTTTAAAACAATTAAACGAGGAAAGGTGCCTTTTTGCGAGGAGGGGTACAAGAATTACGAGCGCGTCTCCGACCGGCGGCATTCCTGCCTGTTTTATGGCACGCTCTGGAGGCCGGCCCACCTCCGAGGTGGAGTGTGAACATAAAACATTTCCCCAATTGTTCTCCCCCTTCGGATGCGGCGAGGCTGAGCAGCTGCGAAGCAACGCGCGGGCAGCGCTCTCACCGGCGGTGGCAGGGTCGCAGGGGTTTAGAGCTAATTAAGAAATGAAAATTGACCCTCGGATTCCACACCTCCCCTCGCTCCCAGTCCTTCCCGGGGAAGGGGTTTCTGTTTCAAGGCGTTTCAGATCAACCCCTGTTCGTTTTTCGCTGTTTCTTTTGTCTCTTTTCTTTTTTTCTTTTTTTTTTCTTATTAGAAGTGGCTCCAGAGAGGCTACTTAAAATCCTTTGGTTACCAAAATTCAGCTTCCAGTAAAGAATTAACACCGAATGTTCTGACGATCCTTACAGGATATCCCTCAAGTGCTGACAGCAAGGCAACATTTCTTCTAACAAATGACCCCGAGTTCTTACCTCACCCTGTAAGAAGAGGTCCTGGACAGGAGATGCCTTAGAAATGTCACCCTGCTGTACTTGAGACAGAAAACATGGCCAGTCCTTTGTGCCTGAAGGACAAGGAAATTTTATTTATTGGTGAGCAGAACCAATAAAATCACCAACTGGTGATCAGAACCTGCAATATAGCAATAGCTAGCAACGTAGCGATATATATAGCAATATATATATTAGCATATACAGCTATATATGCTGATATATAGCATATATATTAGCAATATATATATCAATAGCAGTAATGATCGTTTTGTTACACTGGTATAAAGGTGTCATTTTGGCTTTTAGCTTACCAAGAAAGAGTAAAAGGTGAAACGAAGCCATCAAATTAAAAATAAAAGGTACCCCAATCAGGAATAGTAAGTTATAAAGTGAGCGATGGCCCGCGTAGGGGGTGAGATGCAGGTGGGGGGTGCTTCTTTGCTGCTGCGCTGACCCCCTCCTGCCAAGAGCCCAGCAAACACTTCCCCTGGGCCCTCCAAAGGACCCCCTGAAAGGACAGAGACCATCCACACTGGGTCTGCAAGGGCTGCAGGAGACGACAGACAACATCAGAAGGTGCCACAACATGAACAGCATCTCAGGCTGCTTTTAATGACACCAGCATCCCTTTCTCGGGTCATCCCAGGTCATTGGAGCATCCCGTTACACAATCCTGGGTGAGAAGTGGGAAGTAAAGACAGAATAGCCTCTCAAGAATACTTTAGCTGGACTATAAATAGTGATGGAGCAGTATTTATTCCCTTCCTGGTGCCGCACAAAGCGTTTCTCCAAAGGCAGGAAAACCCACGAGGAAAAAAGCTACGCCCGCACCTTTTTGGCTTCAGGTCTCAGCATCTCCGCACCCTCTCGAGGATCCTTTTCCAGGCAGAAAAGGGGTGTTGTAGCCCCGGGGCACTTGGCAAAGCTGGGAGAGTCGATTTGCTACACCTCACTGGACCAGGGCGTGCAGGCAGGGGGCCAGAGGTAATTATTATCCCTAATTACCTGAGCAGATTTGGGAGCACCGATGCACCCCGCTCAATGCAGAAATGCATCAATACAAACCTCGCAAGGCTTTGTTCCCTGGAGTGTGGAAGTTAAACTCTAATACAATGCAGTTGCCTCTTTCTTTTTCAATTCGAACAAAAGCTAAAACCGAAGAAAATGGCAAGAAACGCATTAAAAAAAATAAAATACAGTCATCAGCACCTGGTTATTGCCAGAATCCAAGGGGTATGGAATCTGATACCTGTTGCCTTTATCAGGTCAGGGCTGGACAAGTAAAAGAAGGAGATTATGGTAGATTTTTCAAAGCACTTGCAACAGCGCAGACAACCAAAAAGCTGAGCAGTCTCAGCCTTATTAAAGGCTATTTTCGTAACCATAAACTAGCAGAACAATGTCTCATTTTATAATTAATACATATTGTTATTAATAGATTTAAACAAAGCTGGCTTTCATTCCTTTATTTAGTGGTGCATTTGGTGAAGCACTTAAAGGGTGCCATTCCAGTGTACGCATATAACTGTTTTAATTACATCCTGTGAATTTATTTTTCCAGGGAGAAATATTTCTCAGGGAAAACGTCTATAAAAGTAACTTTAGAAGCAATGTAATTTTGTGCGTGTTTCCTCTAGGAAATCTGTTTAGTTTAAGTCCCAGGTTCTAACACTCCCTTTCACACGGCAGCGCAACCTGAAGAATGCTGCTGACAGCAGCATTAAATCCTTGTATCTCTTCTGAAATGGAATTGCTGATGGATTTGTGAGTTATATTTGATGGGACTTTGCCTCCTCCCTCTCGACTGGATTCCATTTGCGGGATGACTCCTCCGCAGACACTCCTGCGAAAGGAGGCACCTTACCTTAGCAGGGACTCCAGGCGTTGATTTACGTGCCCGTGTCGGTGTTGCATTTGTGAGTTATTTTTACCGTCACTTATTTAACCAAGGACAGCCCCGCAGGAGCTTGGCTGTAGTTTCCCAGATATAAGAAGAAAAACTTTATGGATTTCACAGCCATCAAAGGGATAGTTCCCAGGAAATGTATCCTCCAGGAGGGGCTCTGGTCAGGCTTGAGCGTTTGTTTTTTTTTTTCCCCTAGGAAGCAAGAAAGACAGCTGGAAACTCTAGCCCACGGCCACTTTCATAGAGTCATAGAACCATAGAATGGTTTGGGTTGGAAAGGACCTTAAAGACCATCGAGTTCCAACACCCCTGCCCTGGGCAGGGACACCTCCCACCACACCAGGTTGCTCCAAGCCCCATCCAGCCTGGCCTTGAACCCCTCCAGGGATGGGGCAGCTACAGCTTCTCTGGGCAACCTGTTCCAGTGCCTCACCACCCTCACAGCAAACAATTTCTTTCTGGTATCTAATCTAAATCTCCCCTCTTCCAATTTAAAACTGTTACAGATCACAATGGTTTAAAATCATTACAGACCACAGGTTGCTCCCCGTTTGGCACAAGCCTGTCTCTGTCTGAAGACTTTGCTTGGGTTCTGCTTATGGTTCTGGTCACGGCCAGATCTTCAGCAGCTTTGACTTCTAACACAAGGTGCTGGAAATGCTGTTCGCTCCCTTCTGCAAATCGTTTTTTTTCTACTCTGATAACTTACTCTATAGCATTTTGCTTATCTTGCTCAGGTTTTATCCTATACCCCATCATGGAAAAGCAGACATACTCCAGCACCCCGGTGAAAAGACTCCGTGATGTCCCGCTTGGAAAGCCTTTCTTTGCCTTATATCTGCTGGGAGCTGGTGTGAGGAGGCTGCACCAGGTCAACTTCAAGAGGAGGGCACGTTTCCTCACCTGAGGAAAAGGGCTCAGCATCTAAGAAAGCCAAAGGAAGGGAAAAGCAGCTTTCCCTCTAGGCAATGGCAAGGAATTGGACCCTCCAAAGTGGCCCCTTGCCAGCGAGGTATTTCTAGCACAGAACACGCATGACCCTCTGCTGACTTTCAAGCGCAGTTTGGCCCTTGGTTTTCTTCTAGGAGGCTGAAACAAGGGCTGCTGTTGGCCACCCAGGCCACCCAGGTCCCAGTGCTGCAGCAAGGGCCATGAATTAGGACGTGGGACAGTGGCAGGTTGGGAGTAAATGGGTTTGGGTTAAAGAAGGGAAGAGCTGATTGTCCTTCCCAGGCTCCAAGCTGTACGGCTGGAAACATAGCCCAGGTCTGTGCATGGTCCTCGAAGGAAAGCCCACGTGGCTGAAGGTTTCTGATGGTAACAATTGACCTAAAACAAGGTAGTCCTTCAGCTGAAGAGAAGACAGTGTCATTCTGCTGCATCTTTGGTGCTAATTGCCTTGGGCTGATTGGGCACTGCCTTCAAATCAGCCGTACCTTACCTGCTCTGCTGCCAGATCCTTTGTCAGAAATGTCCTCCTCCTTCCTCTTCCTCTCTGCCGTTAAACCAGGAGAAGCAAACGCAGCATGGGTTTCTGCACGGTAGGTATGATCAACTCCCCGTGAACTTATTCAGCTCCTGCTGCCTTGAGGTTTTACCACCTTGAAAATTACATCCTTCCAGAACACAGAGGAAAGGGCTGGTTATTTTAGACATAAGACAAATAAAATAAAACAAAACACAGAGAAATTAGCTTTTCCATACGCAGAGTATGGGGGATCAGCTTTGCCAGCTACAAAAACCTATTCTGGTTACTCTTTGCGGTGACAGGATATTTTCGCTGTTCACTTAAGGCAGCGCGTTAGCGGCACCACAGAATTAATTAGTCTGTAAGGACCGTTCTTTAACTCCAAGAAAGCGAGTCTTTCGCTGCCACAGAACGTGGCGTGGCATTCCACCCTGCCAAATATGCTCAGGAAATAGGCAGAAAAGTGCTGTAGGCCAGTAACACAGGAGGAGAAAGACAGTTGTACCTGACCATGGAAGAAAGCAAGTCTTGATGGAGATGATATATCAAAGATATATATGGAGATGAATATATCAAAGATGGAGCACCTCTCCTATGAAGACAGGCTGAGAGAGCTGGGGTTGTTCAGCCTGGAGAAGAGAAGGCTCCGGGGAGACCTTAGAGCAGCCTTTCAATACCTGAAGGGTGCCTATAGAAGAGCTGGAGAAGGACTCTTTGCCAGGAAGTGTAGTGACAGGACAAGGGGAAACAGTTTTAAATTGGAAGAAAAAAGATTCAGATTAGATATCAGGAAGAAATTTTTTACTATGTGGGTGGTGGACACTGGAACAGGTTGCCCAGGGAAGTTGTGGATGCCCCGTCCCTGGAAGTGTTCAAGGCCAGGCTGGATGGGGCCTTGAGCAACCTGCTCTAGTTGGAGGTGTCCCTGCCCAGGGCAGGGGGGTTGGAACTCGATGATCTTTGAGGTCCCTTCCAACTCTAACCATTCTATGATTCTATGATTCTAAGATGGAGAAATAGCCATTATTAGCCCATATTAATTCTTCTCTGTCATTACTACCGATCTCTACGGCACTATCGCAAGCCCTAGGTCCACCCTTGAAAAAAAATGCACAAAGATGGTGCTGTGAGTTGCTGGCTGTTTAAATCGAAGCGATGGAAGGGAGATGCCTGCCCCAGACCGACAGATCTGTTGCAGAACTGGAGGGGAAGCCAACGTAGTGAATGTTATTGTGTTCCCATGCCAGCACTCTTATTGCTTGGATCTGCAAGTCTTTGTCAGGGCTTGAGGTCTGGTCTAAATTTATCTGGACTTTGGACTGGCCTGGATCAAGCTGTGGGATCCAGCAGCCCAGCTGAGTGGCATCATGTAAAAAAAGTCGCATCCACTCCTACTTAGCTCTAAGAAAACCGGGATGGTGGACTTGAAGCCATCTCGAAAGGCTGCACCCTCACCATAGCAAGTGATGAGAAAGTATCAACTCACCTAATCCCAGAATCCCATGGGGTTGGAGGGGACCTCTGGAGATCATCTAGTCCAACCCTCTGCCAAAGCAGGGCCACCCAGAGCAGGTCCCACAGGAACGTGTCCAGGTGGGTTTGGAATGTCTCCAGAGAAGGAGACTCCACCACCTCCCTGGGCAGCCTCTTCCAGGGCTCTGCCACCCTCACAGCAAAGAAGTTCCTCCTCATGTTTAGGTGGAACTTCTATTCAAGTTTGTGCCCATTTCCTCTTGTCCTGTCCCTGGGCACTGATTAAATCCCCCCTCAGCCTTCTCTTCTCCAGACTAAAAAGACCCAAGTCCTTCAGCCTCTCCTCATAAGGTAGATGCTCCAGGCCCCTCATCATCTTCGTAGCTCTCTACTGTGCCCTCTCCTTCTGGAACTGGGGAGCCCAGAACTGGACCCAGTGCTCCAGATGGGGCCTCCCCAGGGCAGAGCAGAGGGGCAGGATGACCTCGACCTCCCTCCACCTGCTGCTCACACTCTTCCTGATGGCCCCCAGGATGCCACTGGCCTTCTTGGCCACAAGGGCCCATTGCTGGCTCATGGTCATCCTATTGTCCACCAGGACTCCTAGGCCTTTCTCCTCAGAGCTGCTCTCCAGCAGGTCACCCCCAATTGTCCCCTTGATGTTGGTGCAGAGGGAGAGAGAGGGAGTGGGAAGAAGGAACTGATGTTGCTTGCAGCCCCCAACCTGTCCTGGTGCAGGGGGTTATTCCTCCCCAGGTGCAGCACCCTGCTCTTGCCTTTGTTGAAGTTCCTCAGGTTCCTCTCTGCCCAATTTTCCAGCCTGTCCAGGTCTCGCTGGATGGTGGCACAGCCTTCTGGGGTGTCAACCACCCCTCCCGGTTTTGTATCGTCAGCAAACCTGCTGACAATGACCTTCATCCAGGTCATTGATGAATATATTGAAGAGGACTGGACCCAGCACTGACCTCTGGGGGAATCCTGCGCTCTCTGAGGCTTGAGCTCAGGACCTTCAGGTTATGAGACTGACACGCTGCCGGCTGCGCTAAGAGGTCCTCTTTAATGGCTTTCTGTGCACCAAAATATTCAGGCAGCAGGCACATTCTCGACGGCTCTCCTGAGAAGGCAAGGATACCCACCAGCTCTGCAGCAGGGGAGAGAGGAGAAGTTATGGCTTCTATCTATCTCCCATCACCCAGGTAAGTCTCTCCAGCCTCTGGTTTGCCTTGTTTGGTCCCTGGGCAATAACCATACCGTGACAGCGCTGGGAGGTAGGTCATTTCCTTCCCCCTCTTCTCTCCGAGCAGTTTTAATTAGTATTGCCATTGTACTGCCTTCCAGTTTAAGCCCCTCTCTCCCCCCCCTTTCTTTTTTCTTGTTATGGGCCCTTTAAGACACAGCTGTAAAACTCCGCAGACCGTATATCGTAACACTTCATAATCACACTTGCCTTTGAGTAACACGACAGAAATCAGCTCATTCCTGGTGACAGGGGGGGATCCTAAAAGCAGTTATGGCAGCTTCCCATCAACAACGGAGCTGGGAGCGAGGCGTTGAGCTGGAGCACCGCTGCCCCCACCGCTGGTGTCCTCAGTGGTCTTCTGGGAGTGGTCTTCAGTGGGAAAAGGCTGAACCCCAGGGAGCTGGGGGACTGGGAGGAGCATTTCATCCCCTGGCAGGTTCTTGCTGAGCTACACCAGATCTGTAGGAAGGTGGATGCTCCCCGGTGCGTTGGTTTTTTTGGTGGGGCTCGGAGGGTAAGCATTGGGATGAGCTGGGCTTCCCACGGCATGTTGGGGAGGTCCTACATTTCCACGAGGACATGGGAAGAAGGGGTAAGACAATAGGGCAAAAATAGATTCTTTTTATTTCGTGAGTGCACAGGAAAACAATCTGGATGTGTGAAGACAATATTCAGTCTCCGTATAAAAAATGGAGCCAAGTGTCCTTTACAGCATCCCCACACACGTGCAGGTGTGTTTGCCCACAGAAAATGGACTTTCACTCACAGTTCCATATATTGAGCAAACAAATGTATTTTCTTACTTATTTTAACTTAATCCACCCAGAAGACATGTCCCTGAGGCCCCGCACTCCAGCAGGAACACAGTTCACCACAAAGAGGACAAGGACACACATCGTGCCCATTGGAAACCACCCAGGTAGCTGAAAAGCACTGCTACAACCAAGATCAGCGCAGGATGGGGTCCCTCTCCTGTCATGTGCTTATCACAAAATCACAAGGGGTTGGAAGAGACCTCTGGAGATCATCTAGTCCAACCCCCTGCCAAAGCAGGGCCACCCAGAGCAGGTCCCACAGGAACGTGTCCAGGTGGGGTTTGAATGTCTCCAGAGAAGGAGACTCCACCACCTCCCTGGGCAGCCTCTTCCAGGGCTCTGCCACCCTCACAGCAAAGAAGGTCCTCCTCATGTTGAGGTGGAACTTCTTCTATTCAAGTTTGTGCCCATTTCCTCTTGTCCTGTCCCTGGGCACCACTGAAAAAAGACCNGGTCCCACAGGAACGTGTCCAGGTGGGGTTTGAATGTCTCCAGAGAAGGAGACTCCACCACCTCCCTGGGCAGCCTCTTCCAGGGCTCTGCCACCCTCACAGCAAAGAAGGTCCTCCTCATGTTGAGGTGGAACTTCTTCTATTCAAGTTTGTGCCCATTTCCTCTTGTCCTGTCCCTGGGCACCACTGAAAAAAGACCGACCCCATCCTCTTGAAACCCCCCCTTTAAGTATTTATGAGCATTGATCAGATCCCCCCTCAGCCTTCTCTTCTCCAGACTAAAAAGACCCAGTCCCTCAGCCTCTCCTCGTAAGGGAGATGCTCCAGGCCCCTCATCATCTTTGTAGCCCTCTGCTGGACCCTCTCCAGCAGTTCCCTGTCCTTCTGGAACTGGGGAGCCCAGAACTGGACCCAATGCTCCAGATGGGGCCTCCCCAGGGCAGAGCAGAGGGGCAGGATGACCTCCCTCCACCTGCTGCTCACACTCTTCCTGATGCCCCCCAGGATGCCACTGGCCTTCTTGGCCACAAGGGCCCATTGCTGGCTCATGGTCATCCTATTGTCCACCAGGACTCCCAGGTCTTTCTCCTCAGAGCTGCTCTCCAGCAGGTCAGCCCCCAACCTGTCCTGGTTATACAGCACCTCACACAGCAAAGCCTTGATGTAATTAGCCCCTTTAGCTGCAGTGACACCAGCAATGGCTGTAAAGCCTTCCCTCCTGATCCCTCACAGCTGCAGACGTCCAACTCACTGGGACTTTCTTCTCCCGGGGACTCTATTTCCACCTTCAGTCGTAGGTCCATTGGTTTTCAGAGGGAAGGGCAGGGCAGTTTTGGCTCTTGCCCTTCCTCCACCACACAACGTGCTGCAGCACAGTCCTTACATGTTCTTCCTCCTGGCTGCACATTTAAGGCCCTGATCCAACACTCAGAGAAGCTTGCAGAGCACTTCCTGTTGCCTTGAGAAGGTTTTGGATCAGGTGCTGCAAGTAAAATTTGTCCCAGACAGATACCAGTCACTAGGGTGTAGTTCTTGAGACTGAGTTTAAATAGCGAAGCCCAGGGCTGGACTTGGCTCCCTCGCTGACCTTTCAGAAAGCCTCTCCTCGTTTTGCTTGGCTTCTTTACCCGTTATGGAGCTGCCTGTGGGTTTGGTAGTGGTTCAGGTTACTTACTGATGGCCTGTTCTTCTACCTCTGACTTTCAAGAAGAGTTCACTCCAGGATTTATAACAGGTTTTTGGTAGCACCCTCTGTACTTAAATCTGTAAAACTATTTCAGTTTAACCACCTGTTTTCACACGCTCATAATTTCACTAAGCATCCACCTTTTGGGATACAATTTTCCATGCTTCAGCTCTTGCCCAAGGCACTTTTTTTTTTTCCTCTTTAAATGAAATTCCAAAAATAAAATAAAAAAAAAAAGCTTGATCCAAATCCATTCCACATTTCTCTGCTGGACCTGGGGCATTCCAAACAAACTCTAACCACACTCCTTGTTGTGGAGCTCAAAGGAAAAAGCTGATGCTTGGGAGCTGCCACAAACACTCTAAGGAAGACGACGGGAGCTGGAAAACCTGATCCACCACAAAGACTTGGTAAGGAGGTGCCTCTCCTCCTAGCTTGCAGTGGAGCTCCATCAGCGATGGCGTTATAAAGGTGGCTCCTCCATCCTGGAAGCCCATGGGCAAGCTGCGACCCGGCCTCTCCTGGAGCCAGTGGGAGCTTTTCCACCAAAATGGACTTTCCTTCACGCTTGCAAGTGCATTAGTAATTACCGGTGAGTTCAAAGCCCCCTGAAGCCCGTAGGAGCCTTTCCAGTGACCTCAGCTATCTGAGCAGCTGTGGTTCAAAAAGGTTGACGGGGTCTGCGGAAGAAGCCGGCACAGCTTGTAAAATACATGCCAGGTTTTTATTTTATTTTTCACTCCCTGCTCCCCAGGACGTCTTAGGAAATGAAATGCAAAGAAATAACACCAGGGCAATACTTGAGCTGCAAGATCAAGCAGTCAAAGTAATCAGGAAATTGTTTGAAAACCCCTTACGTTGCTCCAGAGATGTTGTCTCAGCTTCCCCGGGCCACTTCTGTTTTCCCCCCAGTGTTAATGGTAACATATCACTTGTCTCATTTGGATCTGTCCTTATTCCTGTTACTGCAGCACACTGGTCCCAAGCCACCCCCAGACATGGCAGAAAGAACAGTCCTGACCCCAAAGTCCAGCCCCCTCCAACAACGTTTTGCTCTTCCTGCCCCAGAGAACTGTCCCACTCATCACCCCCAGCAGATTAATTTCTGGTGGCACAAGCCTTTCTTTCACTTTGGGCTCTGGATTGGAAACACGGATGTCCAACTTGCAGCTGCCAGAAGACAGGAGAAAAGGATACGGGAGAAAGAGATCCCTGGTACCACCATTGGATCAGAAGAACTGTGAGGCTGGAACATTCATGAATCACAAAATAAAGCTGGGGCACAGCAAAGAGCTACCTGCAAAGCTCCTGTGTCCCTGGCCATCCTGTCAGACCATCCTTCCTCCAAACCTAAGGCTTGCTGGGGCAGCCAGCTCTCCTCCCACGTGCTTAGAAGGCGCACAAGGTCCCTGCCCCACCATGAAAGCTGCTCTCAGCAACCAGGAGGCAGCTTAGCTGCCCTCCTAGAAGATGGGTTGACACAGTCCTTTGACTCAACAGCAGCTGGATCACCATCCCCCTTTAAAGCAACCCTACTGTTTGGGATGCCTTCTATGCCAAACAAGGCAGCGTCCATTGAACGGCCTCTTCTGCACTTTTCTAAGGATGGCTTAGGCCCCATTGCAGGGTTCCCTCCTCCTGAATCCAGTAAAAAGCTGCTCTTCCAAAGACTGAGACTTTGGCTGCCGGCTTTTGGATGTCTGCAGAGATGTTGATCTTGGCCTAGCATCATACCTAACACCTTGTTTCCTGTTACAGCAAAAAAAACCCCAAACCTTCAAGACCTCTAAGTCAACTACCCCCAAAGGAGTCAGAGTCAATCACATATAAATGTACATGTCAAACCCAGCTTTTGATCTTAGGAACACTCTTGGGATGCTCCATTTCCATCTGCCAAACCATTGGAGAAGACACAGCTCAAAAGAGGACAACTCCTTCAACGACCTCAGCGGTACCACAGTCCCGTAGTGGTCTTTACCACCCGGGGGGCTTCAGAGCAAGCAACAGGACCATCACCAAGCGGATGCATCAGTGGTCAACCTGCTTGACCTTGCAGCTTTCCAGTCAAGTGTCCCTGTCTACAGCCTTGACAACGAGTGGAAGGGTGTAAAAAGAAAGCCAAGCTGCAGGAGACAGTCAAAGCAAGTACTGGAAGTATATGAAGGTGTGGTGGTCCACAGCAGGAGAGACAAAGGGGTGGCAGGAAAGCAAGTTACATCTTTGACATGAGAAAGGCCACTTTGCCTTTGCACAAAATAATTAAGGACAAATATTTTGGCCAGGCCCTGGGAGTGAGCTGAAAGTGAACTCCAGCAGACATTAGACACCTGACACAACCCTCCCCCCACTTCTTAGCAAATTCCAGCCTTAATTGGGCATGGAAATCTGCACTTAATAACCCAACACTTTCCAAAAATGGCGTAATGAAGCCTGACACTCCCCCAACTCCTTTTCTGCAGGTGACTGGGGCTCAGCTCCACGTGGCCACCAAGCCATTCTGTCTACCTGGAGGAGCTTTCTGGGCGTGACTTCTTCCCTCTCCAAGCATGCTTTTCTCCCACTGGGGAGACATCCTCTCCCCTGCATCATACGGTGACGTTCCCACCAAGCCCAGCCACCGGCAGCAGACAGGGATGCTGAGACCAGCAGTGGAAAGTTCAGGCTGTGACCCCTCCGCGGCACGGCGCTGGGAGCAGCTGGATGCCGTGGGGTGGTCCCGTGCACCGGTTGCTTCTCTGCAGTCGCACGCTGAGAGCCCGCAAGCCCCGTGCAAACACAGAGCATGATACTTGAGAAAGTGACATTTTAACGAAATAGCACATTTTTAACGCGTGTTCCCACACAGCTTCTGGTGGCTCCTACCAGCAGATATAAAAAGCAGCACAATAGAACAGTATTTCGCTGCAGAGAGACCCTGGTCTCTCACCCTCCATCGTGACTCTGAAAGACAAGTATCCCATTAAGGTGGGCTCCAAGTTTACAGCCCTCTGTCTAACAGAGTTAAACATAAAACCAGCCCTTTCTTGTCACTTCTGCGGGCAGGAATGGAGAGCCGAGAGCCAGGGAGCACTAAAACTGGAGGAAAACACCTTTCCTTCCTCCCAAGCTACCTGATCGGTGCAGGGGCTACCTACAAACCGCAGCCTTTGGGTGGCCCGTGAATTCCTCCTGGCCGCTGGGTGGCCCGTGAATTCCTCCTGGCTCCAGGGCTGGTCTCCAGCACGAGGTGCTCCTCAGCCAAATTGCCCCTGCAGCCATCAGGGATGCTGAGGCCATCGAGGGGGCATTTCTTGCTCTCCTCTGTCCCACTCCACCCATGCATGGCAACAGCCGCAGCTTCATCACAACAAAAACATATCAGCACTGGAAGATCTTCTCTGGCTCTTCTCTGCTCAGCAGCTTCCCTGGGTTGCTCAGGATCACTTTAAACGAAGGTCTCTTAATGCATCCTCCAAAACAGGTATCCCTGTGCTCTCCTGTCAGGATGCTTTTGTTTGCTGAACAAAAAGTTTGATCCAAACTTCTGTGACACAGAGGTATTTTTATTCAGCTCCTGCCCTGCCAGGAACAACAAGAAGCGTGAATAAAACTCTTAGTGTAACCAGAACAAATAAACCTTCCTGCTACGTCAAGCCGCACGCCCCAGGAAGTACGAGGCATCTTTATCCAACGTAAATAACATCCATCCCTCCTCGTGGTCCTCCTCCTCCTCTCCAGCCTCCAAGTGTAACTCCCAGTGAAGAGCCTTGGCCCGCAAGAGGTGGGCACAACGGAGTGACATCTGCAGAGGATGTTGAACCGAGGACAGGAAGACAATCCCTCCTGTGAGAACTGCAGAGAAAGATCCAAGCACAGTTGGGTTTGACAGCTAAATACAACACAGCAAGAGTCATCTCGAAAGACAAACTCCACATCAGCCGCAAAGTAATTCCGGATCTTAAGTGATATGTAAGAAGGATCCATTTTTCCCTCTCCTGTCCTACCTCTCTCTCTTCCAAATCTCTGCAGAGACAATGCACAAAAAGCCAGGTGTGAGCCTGCAGTTATGACAAACCCAAAGAGATTGGGTAGTGCAGATATACGTGTTGCACTAGACAGTCAATCGGTGATGACGGGGTCATGGGTGGCCATGAACCAACATGGCTCTACAACTCCCTGAAAGGAAGATGTAGAGAGGTGGGGGTCTATCTCTTCTCCCAAGTAACAGGACAAGAGGAAATGGCCTCAAGTTGTGCCAGGGGAGGTTCAGATTGGATATTAAGAAAAAATTTCACACTGAAAGGGTTATTAAGCCTTGGAATGGGCTGCCCAGGGAAGGGGTTGAAGCACCATCCCTGGAAGTGTTCAAAAGATGGGTAGACATGGTGCTCAGAAATAAGGGTTAGTGATGGTTTTTTTTTATCAGAGTTAGGTTGATGGTTGGACTCGATGACCTGAAAGGTCCCTTCCAACACAGGCGATTCTCTGATTCTGTGATTCTAGATACACCAGGTGAGAGCTCACCAAGCTCACTCCTGCCTAGCTTTACATCTTTCTAATGTCAGAGCCACCATTTTCTAGTATCTCCTGGGACTTTCCAGATACAAACACCAGTGGGGTGAGGACATCTTTAGCTGTTTCTGTCAGTGTTGATGCAAAGTCAAAGCACTCTATTACAGCGATTACTGCCAGGTTAGCACATATGTTGAAACACTTACTTTTACAAGCATTTAATTCCAGTTGCCCAAATTGACACTTTAGTATCTGTGCAAATGAAGGCCAGGAGAAAGGCGTTCATCGTGACTTTTTTATATTTACTATTCATTGTCAGGCTGTTTACTTCCGCCTTTGTCCCCATGATACTATTTACGTACACTTGTATACATGCTTTTAACCACGAGTCCTTTGTTCAGACTGTCTGTTTCAGACATACTTGATTCTAATGGCATTTTTCTGATGTCCAGCCATCAGACTCACAAGACTCTTCAAGACGTTGTAGGAGCTATTCTTCAGTCTATGCATCATCAGACATTATAGTAGCTGAGAACTATGAAAACAGTTCTTATTTCTTTCCCCTTTATCCTTACAGTGAGAAATGTAGCACAAAAATCTGTGATAGTCAATGGGTATTGTAGAGAGGAAAATCTTGGGCTCTTCCTCTTCCCACTGCCATCTCCCCACTCAAAAATAAAAAAAGCAAATGGTTGCTTGTCTGCCTTTAGGAGAACGTGATGAGACAAAGCCCAGCATCTCTGTGTTCTGGCTACACATTCGCAATCTGTCAGGGTCCCTTCTGGTTCTTACCTGTGCGTTCCTACTCTCCATGCACTGATACTGACCCAGGACCTACCTCAGGTTGATTCCAGTTTCCAGCTTTGCAACGTGCACTGGAAGTACCGTGGAGATTATTTGAGTTGGACAGAAAGACTTCCCCTCTCCTTCTTGAGGTTAAAGCCAGACCAGCTTGGAACCTCCTGTTCAGAGCAACTCCTTCTTATCCAAACAGCTCCTTCTTCCCAGATGGCTCTGCAATACACCATGTATCCCCAGCTCCTCCAAGCACTTGGAGTCCTTGGAGAGAACCAAGCACTTGGTCTCCAGCATCAGCAGACGCTGTTCCAAAAAGCAGAGAAACCTGAAAGCACAGAAGAAATTAAGCACCTCTCACCACCAACCTAATCGCACGCAAAGCTATTAGCCAGAAAACAGTCCCCGTGGCTGGGCTGCCAGCCCAGGAATTGAGAGATATGGTGCAGCTCTTCCATGCTGCTTGCCTCTACCACTTCCCATCCACTTCCTTCTAGGCTGAGGCAGTCTTCTGAAACAAAAAGAGCTCTGTTAAAATGTGCCTTTTCCATTAAATCAACAGAAGGCTTTTCATTTTATATCCTAGTCATCTGGAAGAGGTTCTTCTGGCCTTTTGGGGAGGGAGGAATTTACATCCATAATTAGCCTTTCAAACAAAAGCAATTACACCCGATGGAAACCGAGGGCCGTTCCCTTCCACAGCATTGCAGCACGAGACCTCCTTAAACATGGTTCAGCAGGAGACAGAGAGAAGACAGGTCCTGGTATACCCAGGGCATGCAGTCTGTATCTGCTGCTCTTCTCAGAAAAATGAAAATTCTTCTGTTTGTCTCGGGTTTTGGGTTGTATCAGTCATTTTAGGTACTTAAGTAGTTTCTCCTGCTGTAGATTTCCTTCTCTGTATTATTTATGCTATTAACCTTTGAGAGACCTTGCAGTAGAGATGGGCACGTGGGCCCCCTGTGGTAGACTTGTTTCAGTTGTTGTCTCCACAACGTTTTCTTGGGAGGAAGGAGAGAAGCGGGGAGGGTCCCCAGCCACACGTCCTGCAGGAGGGTCAGTGCTCAGGTCCCCAGGCTCATCCTGCTCCAGTGGCGGAGCCCCGAGCCCCGCTTCTGCATGCCCCCATGTCCCTCGGAAGAACAACGTGCCCCAGGACGTGGCTGCAAGCCCACGGGGTTGTTTCATAGAAGGGAGTTATCTAAGCGATGCCCCACACGCAGGGAAACCACATCCTCTGCCATCTGTGGAAGCCTGTCACCTGCAGGGTGTGGAACTGGCAGCGGTTAACACTACCCCTGTCCTGTCCCTCTGCAGAGCCAGCACACCTGGAATTACTTCTCTTTAACTCTCTTTAAAGTACTTTTCTTTAAAAGAAACATCTACTTCTTCAAAAGCTCAAAAAAAAAGACATTCCTTTTCCTCGGAGAACAAGATTCATTTGCAGAACATGTCCATTTTCTCCCTGGCTTCAAGGAGAAGGCTGTCACCATCCGTGTTCAAGTGCTGCTTTCCCTGTAGGGCCAAAGATGTCATTTCCACATCACCTTTGCCTCCTCCACCTGATCCACTGCAGGGCAGAATGAGATTAAATAATGCAGCTGGTGGAGTCCCTGTACTCCAGGGCTGGATGCATTTTCAAAGGTGGTATCTGCACTTCATTGCATGTCCCGTGGTCCATTTCCCAGTGCTGCACTTTGGGTGGATGAAGTACCAGGCCAGGCAACGGCTGGGCACCCTCTTCCCATGTGTCTTGGCTGCAACATCTAGGGAGAATGCCTTGAGCACATTTGACACCAAGTGTAGATACTCTGGTAGGATTAGAAGCTTTCTAGCGTCATTGAGTCATTTAGTCTGGCCTCATGTGCCTCTTGGCTGACCCATTTAGATCCTGCTACGTTACATCCCAAACTTCCAAGTAAATGGAGGAGGCAAATTCCATCCCAGTACCACCTCTGGTGACCACCTTACTCCTTGGTGCACAAAGAAGGCATGCCCAGGATGATGGGAGAAGGATTCCCTGTGCCACCTCAGAGCAGGACTCCCATCCCCACCTCTCGCTTCCAAGTAAAATAAATAGCACAAGCAAAGATAATCAGCACAATGATGCTGTTACCCAGTGCCAGAAGTCTTCCTGGTTCTGCTGAAGTCCTGAGATGCTCAGAGATTCCCCCAGAGGTCATTTTTGGAGCAAAACCACCAGGGCTGGGAGGGTGTGGAAAGCTCCTTTGCAATCAGGCTGCACCACTAAGCCTGACAGATCCTGAAGGAAGAAGTCACATCTGGGTTCTTCCCCTGAGCGTTGGATGTCTGCTTTGGAAAGTCTATCATAGAGAAGAAGGGCTGGAGCAGGGACCACCAGGCAAAGCGTTCCTCCTGTGCACCAGAACTTCCCACCCAACTGGCTTGATCGTGGCAGGGCAGAGACCCTGCAACAGGGTGTGCCAGACCCCTCCCATTCATTTCTGCCTGATGCTCTTAATCACTGTCACTTGCCCAGGAAACACCAAAAAAAAAAGGTGAAACCGCCGAGGATGGAAAAAACCTCACCATGTAGGGCCAAGCACACGCTACCCACGTGTCTGAACACACGTTTTGCCACATACACACAACCGAGAGCCTCAGCGGCTCAAAACAGCACCTGAGCACACAAGTGACCTGCAAAAGCAGTCAAAAAAAAAAAAAAAATTAAAAAAAATCAGTTTTCAGCCCATTCCTGGGCACACAACAAAGTCAAGTGTGTGGGATCCAGTGCAACATAAAATAATGCTAACCCATGCAACCTCTGCTTCACAAGTCATAAATCTGGGGTGGAATTTCTCTCCCTTTTCTTCTTGGTAAACGTTTCCCTTCTGTGGATGCAATTGGAGGCCAGGCTGCCATCGTCTCGGGTTGGGATTTGGGTAGGAGGGGGAGGGAGCTAATCCTGTTTTCATCACATTAAATTAAACTATAAACTATACCTTTTTAATTCCTCCTAATTAAATTTCTCACTGGAAAATGGAAATGTTATTTTCTTAATATTTTTTCACAAAACATGGCAGGAACCACTTTGGGAGAGGCGTGCCTCGGCGTTGCAGGCAGCTCTCCTGGGCGCCGTGGGACATGCCTGGGGCTCTCGGAGAGAGCTGAGGAGCACTCCATGTCTGGCAGCCCCCAGGTCCATCACACGTACTAGACTGACTCACCTCCACAACACGTGCAGACTCCAGGAAGAGGGGAAGAGTACAAATTCAGCTGAGACAGGGTCCAGCTGTCTAAAACGTGCTAGGTCCCAAAGCTCGCCCACCCCCTTGGACTCTTCTGGCAGAGAAGGATGCGTTCCCAAAAGCCCTCAAAACATCCAAGCAGGGCTGCATCTGCTGGGCTTTCCGCAGCCACCATCCTGCCTTCTTCTGCAACCACAGCAGCAGCGTCAGGCTGCGGTGGTTACCTCCTCAGTGGATGGATCCAAGGTCCTTTGGGGAATAAATAAAAAAGAAAAAATCATCAGGGCTTTTTAAATTTTAAAGCAAAGCTGTTTGGGAGCCCAGTTTCAATTAGCTTTCAATGGGCTGCATCCCCTAAATCATGTAGGGGCTGGCTGGCTTACAAATGCCAAGCTGTTCTCTACCCACACAGGAATACAGCTAGTGCTTGGCAATTCTAAAGCATTTAGAAATAATTGGCATTTTCCCCTTTTGTGTTCCAAGATGTGCTCCTGGGAAGTAACCCAATAGGCAAGAGACTGTCTCCGAGGTCTCTGGCTTCAAGAAGGGAGAAATCCAATACAGCAAATTGCAGCGAGGAGTCAGCTGAAAGCAAGAGCAAGGCTACAAAGGAAGCAACGTGTCCCTCTCGGCCCTCCTGGCTTAGCAAGCAGGAGGAGTTTCCATCTGCTCTTTGGATCCCCAGCGGCACAGCAACCCAGTACGGCTGCCACAGACCAAGAGGGAGCTACAGCAACATAAGGCACCAGCTCAACGAGGTGGAGAAACCCAGATCTGACTCGGGGACACGGGTGCCAGGGCTGCATAGGAGGTGTTATGACCTGGGTTGCACACACACGAGCAGGACTTTCAGGTTTCGAGGTAAAACTAAGGATGCTGGTGTTCCTTTTACCCAAGCTGGTGAGTATAACGAGATGTGAACAATGGTAGAACAATGGGCCAGCAGGAGCCACAGTTTGGGAAGAGACAAACCACACGACATTAACCTCCGGGGCTGAAACACGAACACTCCGGTGCTGGCTCTGGCAAGAGCTGCTCGTTTGCAAAACGATTAATTCCACATCCACGTGCCTCCAAGCACAAGCCTGTCCCAGCAGGACCAAAACAAGAGCGAGCTCTGCCCCTGAGAGAGCTGGTTGAATTAGATAACCTGTCTCCATCTGGAGGCCACCAGCGGGGAGCGAGAATTTGGGGGAGAAGAAGCGAGCAGAGCCTGCTGCCTCAAAGCATCTACCTTTGTGATGGGTGAGGAACCTCCATGAGATGGAGGGGACCTTGTAGCTAAGGTGTGGGGTCTGAGACGGAAGGAACTCGTGAAGTCACGGGTAGGTGAGAGAAATCTCACAGCTCCAGACACCAGCAAAGTAAACAGCCTTACCTGAGCGTTCCTGCCCAAGGCTGCTCTTCCAGACGATGCACAGAAATGGGCTTTTCTAGGAAGCCCTATTTTTGAGCTCTGCCCAACAGTGACGTGAATTGAAGAATGAAGTCACCATTATTTGGACTCTGGGCACCTGGCACCGGTGTCTCTGGAATTGAAGGGTGAGGTCCCAGGTGAGCAGGGGGTCCCTCACAACCGCGGTTGGGCCCTCTGGTACCTAAACTCCATCCAAGTCCCATTTCACACACCTCAACCCTTCGGGCTTCCTTTCCCCTGCACTATTGGAACACAGAACTTAGCTTCTTCCATTTCCACCCTAGGGAACAGTCTCCAACGCCCGGAGTGTGGACTGATGTCCTCTGAGCTCACCCCATCATCTCCCTTCCAGCTTCTTCTGCCCCTGGACCCAAGTCCTCCTGATCCAGTGAAGTCCCGTCGCCCCACCGGTGTCCCTCACCGGCTGGCCACTGCATTTTGGAATCCTGCTGTTGGCTTTACCTTTTCAGCTGAGAAATATTCCCCAGCCCTGGCAGCCACCTCCTGACCTGCACAGGAGAGGAATGTCAGGCACGTCATGAAACAAGTCCTGCTTCTCAGAACTGTCAGGCTCCGTTAGAGCCAGAGGGGCCTGACAATGTAAGGGTTTTTAAACCCCAAACCACTGCCTTAGCAAAGGTTCCCTGTGCTAATGAACCACCCACAAGCTGACACGCAAGCCCATGGCACGGGCAAGGCGCTGCGCGCAAGAGGGACGCAGGCCGACGTGGACACGGAGACGTTCTTCTCCATGCCTTTTCAGAGAAGCTCCTTCCCTCTTCGTGAGGCACGGCTGGTTACTTGCTTTCCTCAGCGTTGCATCCTCAACCTCCCTTTAAAACTCTTTAAAGGCCTCTCCACCTCTCCTGGTGGACAACAAGTTGGCCCTTGTGGCCAAGAAGGCCAATGGCATCCTGAGGTGCATTAGGAAGAGTGTGACCAGCAGGTCGAGGGAGGTCATCCTCCCCCTCTGCTCTGCCCTGGTGAGGCCACCTGTAGAGAACTGCGTCCAGTTCTGGACAGTTCAAGAAGGACAGGGAACTGCTGGAAAAAGTCCAGAGGAGGCTACGAAGATGAGGAAGGGAATGGAGCACCTCTCTGATGAGGAAAGGCTGAGACACCTGGGTCTTTTCAGCCTGGAGAAGACTGAGAGGGGATCTCATCAATGCTTATCGATATCTAAAGGGCGTGTGTCAAGAGGATGGGGTCAGACTCTTCTCAGTGGTGCCTGGTGACAGGACAAGGGGCAGTGGACACAAGCTGGAACACAGGAAGTTCTGTCTGAACTTGGGGAAAAACTACTTTCCTGTGAGGGTGGCAGAGCCCTGGAACACGGTGCCCAGCGAGGGTGTAAATCTCCTTCTCTGGAGACATTCAAAACCCATCCAGATGCATTCCTGTCCAACTGCTGCGGGTGACCCTGCTCTGCCAGCGGGGTTGGACTAGATGATCTCCAAAGGTCCCTTCCAACCCCTACCATTCTGTGATTCTGTGAAAATTAAACCAAGCCTCAGCTCCAAGGCAGTACCTTTGTTCCATCATCGTGGAAAACAAAGCAATCCTAGACAGAGAGACTGCAGGAGCTATTAGGCATGTTATTAAACCCCAACACTAACCAATTCTTGTTTAAAGCGGTATTTGATTCAGAAAGCACAAGGAAATGGGTGGGCAAAGAAGCAAGAAGCCATTCCTAAGGTCTCCCAGGAACCAAATCAGTGTCTCCAAGCCCCAGGTTTACAAGCCCCACACTTTCCACCCCGACTCAGGGGACAGTCACTTCTAACGCAAGGACAGATGAATGCATGGGGTCATGTCACCACACGAAGAGCATGCAGCACCCATCAGCAGGTGGAAGACAAGGAGAGGGAGGCTGGTGAAGGGAACTGTGCGAAACGGAGTAGCTGAAGGAAAGGAAAAGTCAAATTCAAATCCCGTTTAAGCCAGGGCAGAGTGAAACCACTTCATGTCCCTGGAGAACACCCAAACCACCCTGCTACTGGTCTCCTCCCTGGAGGGAGGTCTTGTCTCCGGATGCAGAAGGGGAATGGGAGAGGCACCAAGGTGGGGGCAAAGACTGGAAGACTGGTAACAAATCTCTCTGTGGTTTTAAATGGTGGCTTCTAGCAGTGGCTACGGTACGACCAAGAGGCTCAGGGGGTCACACAGCAGCTAAGCAGGGGTCTGAGCAATCCAACTAAACCTGTATTTTTTGATGCAGCTGGTTAAAGGGAGAAGGGAGGAAGCATTCAAACTGCTCTGAAGTTATATATTGACCAGGCAGGCTTTCACCATCAGTTCTGGGCTTTGGGGATTTCGGTGGACATCCTGAACCCCTTTTCCTTCACGTGATGAGAGCCAGGATGCAATGGACAGGCTCCAACCCCAGGTAAGAAGCAGCAACATGTGGTAGGAGAAGGTGGCAATGCAGGGCTGGGTCACTGCAGGAGTCCTGCCTCTCTAGACCCTACCCAGAATATTGCTTCACCGTTTCAGTTCAGATATTTAAATAAAAATAAAAAAAATAAGTGACAATTCAAAGGCTAAGAGCATAGCGTCATGTGCTGTTAAGAGCAAATCAAAATATTTCTCCTATTCCTTCACAAGTCCTCTACTTCATCTCCACTTCCACCCAAACCCCATGCAGCAAAGCATCCTGCCCTTTAAAATATCTGTATTTAACACACTTAAATACTCACGCTATTTGGCGACGATCCGCTTGGCAGGTTTTTTTTGAAGTCCAGATACCAGAAAAAGAAAACAAGAAATAAAACCCCTGCAGATTTGCCAATCAAGGAAGAAAAAAAAAAATAAAGAAAAAAAAAAAAAGGACACTAGCACTTCCCACACAACCCAAACAACACGGGAGGAGAAGATGTGCTTGCACATTATAAAAATCTTGAGAGACCAGCCTTGCAGGGGCCTAAAGCCCTCTGTGCTCAACGCAGTGTCATATGGTTGTGTCTACACTAATACGCTTTGCAGATTTAGGAATAAGTGAAGCTGGACTCTGGTGTGCAGTACACTCACGAGGTCATTAGGAAAACAGTGCAGACATCTGCACTTAACTAAAAAAAAAAAAAAATCAGTGGAATTATTCACGTACAGAAAGTTACAGGAACATGCATTTGGGAGGAAACAGGTACTTAAACTAATCCTTTCCAAATGAACATATGCAATAAAAATGGAATTAACACCTGTGCAGATAAAATACTTCTGCTGCCTTACACGGTGATGCTCGTAGTGCATTTTCACTTGCTCCTAATAAGATTCCTGATAGCTCTGAAAACATGACATCATATCGGTAGTGGTGCAAGGAACTGCAAGTTAGAGAAGGCTTTAATTCTTCATCTTGTGGCATTGTTTTGTAGATAAATTTCCCCTGTTAATAATCAACACGTAGATAATTTTCCCGTGTTAATAATGAATTCTGACCTACAGGAGTTCGGAATGTTTTTTTTCAGGGGGCAAAAGAAGTATCTAATACCCATTTTTCATGATAACGTGTTCCAAAGTGACCTCAGTGGAAACAAGGAGAAGAAGGAGACGCAGAGAGAACAAGCTCAGAAACTGTCCTCAATGGGCCGGAGAGGGAAAGGGGAGTGCGAAGACCCGGTAAGTGAGTTAACAGGAGCTCACATAGAAACAAACAAGTTATTTTAATAGCTCTGCAACTTGAGCATTCAAATGAATATAATCTTGTCCTGGGTAATATCAGCATCTAAAGATCAATGCAATAATGGGATTTTATACAATTTTTAGGCTTCCGGTCCCTAAACATTTTATATCTAAACAAGGCATAATTTAGTTTTTCTCCTGTATTTTGAATGTCAGTCAGTCCAAGGCTTTTTGTTTTTTTTTTTTAATTCCTCTTCTTCACCTTCTTGAAGACAGGTTTATACTAAGAACCATCCTCCGGATTTTTTCTTCATTCTTTAAAATATTAGCTTTTACAGCACAGATCTTGTCTTGCTGGTCTTTAATCAACTGTTCCAGTTCAGCCAGATCAGCTTTTAATGGTTCTACAGCACTGTCTGTGATGCTGAAAGAGACACAAAGAGCGTAATGTTATTGGAAACATTATGCTGCTTCTGCCTCCAAGAAAGTACATTCAATACCTGAAGGTCTGCAAAGAATTTAAATTGTGCCCACCCTTCCTGAGAGAAAGTTTAGAATAAGAAGCCCAAAGGCATTGCCAACAACATGGACAGAGAATAACAGTGTTCAAGAGAGATCACCCACAACTCAAGAGTAAACAGTCACTTCTTGGCTAATCTAGCTTTTCTGATAAAATCTCTTTGCTTTGCAGTTATTTTACCCCACACTGTGTCAAGCACTTCTTTCACGTTACCCAGCCAAAAAGCTGCAACCACGCGGCCCAGGGATGAAGCAGCACCTCACTCTAGGAGACAAAACACAACCAGGACCGGAGAAGCTGTGGATGCCCCAGTTTTGGAAGTATTCTAAGTCAGGTTGGACGGAGCTTCGAACAACCTGATCTAGTGAAAGATGTCCCCATCCACAGCAACAGGGTTGGACTAGGCGATCTTTAAAGGTGTCTTCCAACCCAAACCTTTCCATTATTCTAAGGACACCCACGCCTGGGTCCTACCACGATACATACGGTAACAATCATCCCTCTGGGCCTCATCAGGAGAGCTTAAATGAGAGAAGCACACGGGGGACAAGCAGAACTCCTGTGGGAGTTGCTGGCCTGCCACTACTTCTTTCTTGCAATAAACCAGCAAGCCAGCGGCAAGACACCAGAAGCTGCCAGCGGCACCAAGCTGCAGCAGGCAGACGTCTGAGAAGAGGCAAGGTACACGAAAACGGACCCATCACTAGCTGCTGACAAGGGCAGGCAACCCCACGCTAACAGGAAATTTAATAAATCCCACGCTAATAAACCCCAAGTACCCTCTGACGCATCCTAAGTGAAGGGGTCTGTTTGGCTTTAAAACAAACGTGCCCCTTTCCGTAACGCTTTGCTGATCTTCAGGAAGAAGCCAGGGAAGTGACAGACTGAACCAGCCTGCTGTCCTTCCCAATTACCCACTCGCTTCGAGGCCTCATCAGCTGAAGTCTGCACCTCAAAATCATTTAGCTTTCCCCTCCTTTCTACTACCAGTAGCATAAATCAAAAAAAGCCTCACTAGAAGCTGCACTAACGCTTCCCCAATGGGATCCTTCGGTTGTCTTTCACAGAAGGAAAGAAAACAAGGACACGCATCCAAATTCCAGTACATATGGGAAGCATTGTCTTCTTCGTGTCTGATGCTCTGTTAATTCTTTCCTGAAGGACCGGGGCATGCCTTAGCACGACACTGATAGGATTAGGATCTCATACAAAACCTTGGAAAGTGCTGGGATACTCCACGGCAGCCTCCGTGGCTGTGCCGAAGGGATGCTAGCCTGCCCACAGCCTCGCGGGGAACTGCCGGCTGTTGTAAAGCTGGGTTTGACATAAACCTGCAAGCAACATCAGTTCCTTCTTCCCACTCCCTCTCTCTCCCTCTGCACCAACATCAAGGGGACA
>QJSC01006446.1:474135-491964 GCA_003697955.1 Calidris pygmaea
CGAGCAAGGCAATGCCTCAGTTTCCCCAACTGTAAAATAAAGCCCTGCACTATTTCCTTTCCCTTTGCAATGGTGGTGCACTCAGAGGCCAACCCCAGTGTTAAAGCCTGTCGAAGTTTTGGGATAGAAGGTGCTACGTAAGTGCAAGGAATTAACATCATTACACTTTATATGTGAACCAAAGCCCTAATTCCCACTCCAGCCAGTGAACTAAGCCAGCAGCTGTAAATTTCCAACATTTAACACATTGCTACCTACCAAGATAGGACTTAGCTAAGAATATCACACACACTTCCTTCTGCATGAATGAAGCACATGGATTCGGGGAGCAGCAAATCTATCTAGGCTGACTGCGAATCATTTTTCTCCAGTGGTGCCCAGGGACAGGACAAGAGGAAATGGGCACAAACTTGAATAGAAAATGTTCCACCTAAAGATGAGGAGGAACTTTTTTCCTGTAAGGGTGGCAGAGCCCTGGAAGAGGCTGCCCAGGGAGGTGGTGGAGTCTCCTTCTCTGGAGACATTCAAACCCCGCCTGGACACGTTCCTGTGGGACCTGCTCTGGGTGGACCTGCTTTGGCAGGAGGTTGGACTAGATGATCTCCAGAGGTCCCTTCCCACCCCATGTGATTCTGTGAATCCAAGAAGAACCATATCTAGCTCATGTTTAAGATCAGAGGATACACAACTGAAAGGGACATTCTGTTTTCAAGGAGTATGAAGACACACCAGCGAGACAAGTAAGGTTAAAGAAACTGTTTCTAGGTTTGACCTCCTTGCTTCTATTATGCATGCCACCTTCACTCTCATGGCTTTCCAATGTCGGTTTTTAACCTTGCACAGACAACAACCCCCATATAACACACTGAATTCAACGGCACAAAGAGAGCAGGTTGTGATTCAGGACTCTACTGCTAGTCTGGATTCAAAATCTAGTTTGTGTACTAAGCTCTTCCCCCATTGCTCCTTATATATTTGTGAGAAGAAAATGTAACATCAAGCCCTCCCACCTCTCATAACCATTTGCATCTCTGCTCTCATGTACCATGTGTGAAATTGAGATGAAAAGACCTTGAGCCTTTAAACCACAAAAATGACTGATGACAAATTTGCTTGGAAAAGGAAGCAAAACTCTCCCTTCTCCTAAAAGCAGAAATCTGGCTTGAGAGATAAATCAAACTCTCCCTGACCACGCTCACCTTTGCTCTTTCTGTAGAGCTTCTGCATGCTGTCTGTTCTCGTGCCGCCACATCTGCAACTCGTTCTTCATGGCATCCATGTCTTCCTGAATGTAATCCATGATCCTGCCGAGCGTAAGGGCGCTCCGGCAAAGAGTCTGGATAGAGACCTGAAACTTCTCAATTTCTTTGGCTACCAAGTCTCTCTCTTTCTTCCGAGCTACCTCCGATACAAAGGGCTTCTCCTATTGGAAAGGATGAAGAAGAAAGTATCAATACAAAGGGAAAATGTTCGTTGCACACGAGGTATTGAAGGAAGGATGTTTTAGAGGCTGCTAACTGTGAAGTGTCTGAGGAAATGTTTATGACGTTCTGCAAGGAAAGAGAAGAAACAAAGCAATGGTCTAGCAACAGATGAGCAGGAAGCACACCATACCCAGGTCACCGCCGCTACAGAGGACTGACTGCTACAAAACCATGCAACAGCATCAGCAATAGTAAATTGCTTTTTACAAAAGTAAAATTAGCAGTTGATCCCAAAAATGAACTTGCTGATGTTCTCATTCTCAACAGGGTCTTTCCCAAAGCAGTGGGTGGAAAACCTCCTTTGCATTCAGTCATGGCTTATTTCAACCTACTTCTATACATAGAAATTTCTGTGGCTTAAGGTAGCATCATTAAAAAGAAACTCTCAACAGATACGTAACACTTTCGTTATCAAGCTGCTGCTGCCGCTGGCTGCCAACACATTTGCTGTGTAAATCCCGCTTCCATCCATCCTCCTCCAAGGCTGGACTGTCAAGGCCATTGCTCCAGAGCCCTGCACCAGGGGTGGACCATCCACCACTTGACAAATTGGCATTTACTCAATATTGCTGCAAGTCACGGCGCGTAACGGCACTGAAAACAAGGTCACGTTGAACCCTCGAGGAAGATGATTATGAAATCTGAAAGGCAGTAAGAAGAAGCAGAAGCATCCCCGTTCATCATGTTTTTGCCTACCGCATGAACGTTCACTGGACCTGCTTGCCACAGCAGGTCCAATGCTACTGCTACTTAGGAGCTACAGCAGATGCTGAAGAATCATAGAATCACAGAATGGTTAGAGTTGGAAGGGACCTTAAAGATCATCAAGTTCCAACCCCCTGCCCTGGGCAGGGACACCTCCCACCAGACCAGGTTGCTCCAAGCCCCATCCAGCCTGGCCTTGAACCCCTCCAGGGATGGGGCAGCCACAGCTTCTCTGGGCAACCTGTTCCAGTGCCTCACCACCCTCACAGCAAAGAATTTCTTTCTGGTATCTAATCTAAATCTCCCCTCTTCCAATTTAAAACCGTTCCCCCTTGTCCTGTCACTGCACTCCCTGACAAAGAGTCCCTCCCCAGCTCTCCTGTAGCTCCCTTCAGATATTGGGAGGCTGCTCTGAGGTCTCCCTGGAGCCTTCTCTTCTCCAGGCTGAACAACCCCAGCTCTCTCAGCCTGTCTTCATAGGAGAGGTGCTCCATCCCAAGAGTTCTAGTTCTCCAAGTCGCTCCCTTCAAGATGCTTCTCTCCCTCCCCCTGTCTGTATCTGGATTTCCAGCTCCTAACACTGGTCCTAATAACAGCACTTGGTGCCGCGTGCCTGGAATAGACGGTGGTTATTCCCTGCCTTGGACTTCTGGTAACAGCGGTTGTAAAATCACGCAGGCTGCAGATGTGGCCTCAATAAACTCCACAACTCGGAACTAATTTGGTCTCGTGCACGCTCCCCCCACCACGGGCAGCCTCTGGGGTCAGCCTCCCGAAGCCCCCTCACTTCCTGCAAGTTGAATACAGGGAAAGTATTTGCTTAAGCGGCAAAGTCACCAAGAGCAAAAGGATGCCACAAAAAGATGCCATTATTAACCAACACGCTGTAATAATCTTATACCAGGAAAGCCTTCCCTGAAAACAACAATCACCATTAAAGAAGAATCTGCTGGGTTTTTTCTCCCCCGTCAAGAAAAACAACCTAACTTTTTGTTCTTTCCAAGAGCCCTACAGGTCCAATTCCCAGCCCGAGTTTTGCTTTAAGACACACAAAGCTTTAAGTAAAGTTTATTTAAAGTCATTTAATGTATGCCAGAAAACTAGAAATGTCTTTCTCTCCCATCCCAACCGCAGGATCGACCCGTTCCCAAGCACGGCCCCTAGCAGCTATGTCAACACAGGGGTGGCAGCATGCTTCTCCCTTCACGCTGGGCCACCAAACCTGCCATGCTGTCCCCTCCTGCCCTCCTACCCAGTTGGCCCGTCTCCCCCCAGCGAGCCCTGGGCTGTTTGTTCAGCTGCATGGGGAGGCAGCAGGGACCACTGCCAAACGCGTTTCAGCAGCCCTTGGCTTACTGATGAACTCACACATATATGTGTGTGTATATATATATATATATATATATATTTATTTCTTAGAAAATACTTATGAAGATTTGAAGGCAGAGATTTATTCACGCCCGGTGCTTGTGTTTTAACTACGTGCGCGGCGCATGAAAATTGCAGGACTTCTGAGTTTACCGCAATTTTATAACGTTAGGGTTGTTTAATTGGGAACTGGGCATAAGTGACAAATGCTGCTGAACTTGTGACCTTCACTTCCTAAGGCAATTCCTGAGTGCTGGCTAAACTGTTAAAAATAACACTCCTCTTAGTTCCTTCTCACTCAACCCATACCTCTCTCACAGAAGCAGGTGTTTCATTATACCGCACGACATAAAACACGTTATTTAGATACTTTCTGGAGCCATCCACGTGTTTGCTAGCCTTGACAACACAAAGACGAAAGCACTGCTTCTTGACCTTTTTCATCCCCCGTGAGCTGGTGAGCACCCTCGTGCCAAGCACGGCTGCCAAGGGTTGAGCAGTTCTTCTCCACTGGGTCTCCTCCTTGGCCAACATCTGAGCACAAAGTCCACTGGTGGTCCCATGGACATCGTCAGCCTTCTCTCCCCTGCTGATACTGCAGCTCCTCAGAGAAAAGAGCTTTTGCCTGGGCGCCCCTTCAAGGCACAGACGTCAGGTTGACAAGAGTTTCTCTCCTGGAAATATTTGTTTGCCTTACCACCTTGCTGCAGCTAGAAAAGCCATACCAACAGATCTGCATGCTCACAGTGTTTCAAAACCCTTTGCTCTCTCTCTGTTTTCCCAGTCACAGAATCATAGAATGGTTAGAGTTGGAAAGGACCTTAAAGATCACGGAGTTCCAACCCCCTGCCATGGGCAGGGACACCTCCCACCAGACCAGGTTGCTCAAAGCCCCATCCAGCCTGGCCTTGAACCCCTCCAGGGATGGGGCAGCCACAGCTTCTCTGGGCAACCTGTTCCAGTGTCTCACCACCGTCATGGGAAAGAATTTCTTTCTGGTATCTAATCTAAATCTCTCCTCTTTCAATTTAAAACCATTACCCCTCGTCCTATTGTTATACTCCCAGATAAAGAGTCCCTCTCCATCTCTCCTGTAGGGCCCCTCATGTACTAGAAGGCCACTATAAGGTCTCCCCAGACCCTGCTCTTCTCCAGGCTGAACAACCCCAGCTCTCTCAGCGTGTCTTCACAGCAGAGGTGCTCCAGCTCTCATCATCTTCATGGCCCTCCGCTGGACCCTTTCCAACAGGTCCATGTCCTTCCTGTGCTGAGGACTCCAAACCTGGACACAGGACTCCAGGTGGGATCTCACCAGAGCAGAGTAGAGGGGTAGAATCCCCTCCCTCGCCCTGCTGGCCACACTTCTCTTGATGCTTTCTGGGCTGCCAGTGCACACTGACGGCTCATGTCGAGCTTCTCATCCACAAGCACTCCCAAGTCCTTCTCCTCAGGGCTGCTCTCCAGCCATTCTCCGCCCAACCAGTCCTTGCTACGTGTTGTGTTCCACCAAAGCCATACGGAAACCTTAATCCACTACGCCATACTTTCCACGTGTAATTGGCAAGTTACCTAGATAGACAACCACCTTCGCTTCAGCAGCAGAGCAGAACTGTATCAGATCCAATAGCTTCCCAGGATGAAATCCCATTGCCTTGTTCTTCCTCTCCTTCTAAGTGCAGCAAACGCTTTACCACGTTCCTCCCCACCATCCATTATAAGAAGCCACAGACAAGAGATAAGGAATTTCCTTCAAATACAACTGTCTCAGAAGTGGGAAGAATCAGTCAAGTCCATTATCTGAGGATATAGTTGGGTGCATGAAAACCTGAAGAATGCTTCATTTTTCTTTTCTAAATGCTGAGTTCAATGTTTTAGGATCTTGTAATGCTGGTGTGACCTCCCTGATAGTCCAAGTAGCCACGCTTCTCAACACCAGCAAGAAGTGAAAATTCCACAGTTCCATAAACAAAGCAAAGCAGAATTGTATACTTTAAAATAGAGATCCAGCTAACAATTTGAAATATTCCATGCTAAAACACATAGCTGCTTCAAAAGCTCAAGTGGAAATAAACCACCATGGAGTATTTTCTACGAATCAGGAAGATGCCCTTAAAGCGTATTAGTAAACATTCAAAAATAATTTTAGTGTCCCTGTAGCTCCAGTATACTCTTTGTGCGGTTCAATTCTTCAAAACTGACATAAAAAGGACAAAATATAATCCTATCCAAAGTTATTTCACGTACTGAAATATACTACCACTGTAAATCTATTAAATACTTTACAGACTTAAAACAGGTACATCAACAGACTTGTTGAAAAACCCTGTGTCTTTGAAACACATACTATATGATGCCAAAGTGGTGTAAGAACAAACATGCGGGAGTTTTTTAGTGTACCTCTCTAAAGGAGAAGCTCTTAATTTCAAGTTCCTAAGAAAAATTTTCCAATACCTGAAGGTGCAGTAGCTCAACTGGCGTATTGTAGTGCCTCCTCACACCGGTTAAAAAATAACCATAAATTCTTTCGTTTCACTAACACTCGTCCTACCAAGATGCCAGGTTATGTTTCCTGCAAACTACAGAAAGATGAGCTCAGGACAGAGAATTATCACCATGAAGCACCCAAACTTTCCCATCTACTGCTGATTATAAGTAATTAAGAGGGGGGGAGGAGGGAAGCCACGCTGCCTGTTCTCAGTTTCATAGTTATGGTTATGGGTTAAAATCTACGTGGGACACTCTTTTAAATCACTACCAATTATGGCAGATGGCTTATTACAAGAGGCAACGTGGGTGGTAAGAGTCCTGAATGCCACGTTTCCTCGCTTTGTGCAAACATGTAACAGGATATATTCAGTTTTAAGAAAAACGCCAGAATCAGAATTGTTCCAGTCTATTTAATTAGGACATACACCTCAATGAACTCTCCTTTCACAACAGCCAAGAATCAATAAATTATCCCCATATAAAAGACTGTATCACTTCTGTAGGCCCAACACACTTCCTTTCCTTCGTGTTTTTCATAAGGCACCAAGATAAATGTTTATTTTGGATTCCTGGGAAAAAGTCTGCCTTTCCCATTACCTCAATGTGAACAGAACACAACATGGAATTGGATGCAGGGACCTGAGAAATTAAAAAGCAGGAATTATTTTTTTTTCATCAATAGAGGGGAAATTATCAACAGGGCTCCAAAAACCACCAGAATTTACTTGTATTTAATTTACCCTGGCTAAAGCAATTGGTATAAATACTGCAGTGTGCACCGCTTCATAAAAACTGGATCATTCACAAGACATCCATTTCCGATAGCCGAGCTGTTGAGGGCATTTGAAGTGCCTGACATCTACTAAGCTAAAGATGGGATATTCCCCCCCGGGCAACGCACACACTGTTTGAAAAGTTTATTTCTAGAAACAGTATTTGCTTACTTTTATATACCTTCTCCTTTGTTAGCATTTTTTAATTAACAGTTTTAAATAGGAATCAAATTAGAACAAACATCCATCAAGCGCTTTATAGTTTCTACAGCCCCTTTTAACTATTATATTATGTCCCATTGTGAAAACAGACCCAAGTAATCATAGTTTTATTGAGCTATACCATTTCCCCCCCTACCTCTTTCTATAGGACAGGGCAGAAACTTCATTTTGGACAAGTAATTTTGATACATTCAATGCAAAAACATCAAGGTGGGTTTTTTATTGTGAAAAATATTTTTTGATCATAAAGAGTGTTTTCTTTTCCTGGTTTTTACAGAGTCTGCATTTTAAGCAGATTGTAACTATCCACCAGGGATCACCGTAAGAAACTCTTTCACAGAAACACAGGGAAAACAGTCAATGTTAAATCATTTCAAATGAACAGGATGCTTTTTCTGCTTATGCCAGGCACCAAGTTCAGTAACAGGCCAAGGAATCAGAGACACAATGTTCTTTACCATTAGATTTACCAGAGTTAGTCTGACCTGCTTCTGAGTTGGAAGGCAGCAAAAGAAAAGGATAGCTTTTAAAGGGAGTTTTTTTTCTTCTTTTTTTTTTTTTTGGGCAGGGGGAGAATGATTTGTTATTCCCCCCTACCCTGCCCCGTTCACATTTGATACTTCTAAAGAGAGCTGGATTTTTCAGACGTACATAAACACTCCACCTCAGCCCCCAGAGCCAGTCTGCCTTACTTCACATTCGGTCCGTGTCGGGGGGCAGTCAGTTCATAAACCCTCACACGTTTGGTGCAGTATTCAGCGCGCTAAACAGAATCCTGTGACTCTGACCACACACATGCCAAGAGACAGCTCTGGCGGTAATTAACTATAGCAGATAGTATTAATTTAGCCATAATGGCATACTGGGTGCCAGTCCTGCCCAGCTTTCCTTTCCTGCTCACACTTCTGAAACTCTGGGCCCATGACCTTTCTCTTGAAACGGCAACCTCTTTCCTGTTCAAAAAAAATTTCCAGTAAACATGTTCCTTGTGTTGACCAACTGCTTTCACACCAATCTATGCTCCAGAAGAATAACCCAGCCAAATCCATTAATAAGCTTCTTGAAATACATGAAAGTCACCTGTACTGCATCCTCCGACACACTGCTCCTACACGACTGGTGCACTGGATCCTCTCCTAGGGATGGAAATCACAGCTGCCTCACTGTGCTTTTATACGTCCTTTTTTTCTGTTTAACACATCTATCTGCTGTCTCATGTTGTATTTATACTGTGCCCACAGGAGAGAATGTTTTGTGTGAAAAGACAAAGGAGCCATATCAGGAATATCACAAGAGCAACAAAAAAAAAGGTTCCGGTGTTCACAGTTTGTAACACAATTACTTGGGGACCACACAGTTTTTTCTCCTGAAAGAACTGGCAGTGGTGTGACAAGGACACTCACGCATACACTCCTTCCATTTAAGCTCTTTTGCTTGCACCAAAAATTTCTCACTGCAGCTTTATTCAGGTCACTGTGTTAACGTCACATCATCATAAACAGAGCTGTCACAAAAAAGATGAAAGCCCTTCTGCAGGTAACTCCTATTAAATTTTACTGTCAGCGTTTCTTATGATATATTAAGCTGGCAGGATGCTGAGAAGCTGTGCTCTCAAATGGTCAGCCTCTTCAAAATACTGGAATTGTGGGACATGGGAATGCATCTGGTTAACGTGACACATTACTAATTGCATTGACTGCAGGGGACACCCAACGTCATGCAGCTGATGTATTAATGTAAAAAGCAATGACCTGAAGAACTTTAAATAAACAGAATCAGCAATGATTGTATTTGTTCTAAGCTTAGAAGTACATACTTAATTTATCACATTTGTAATTAAAGTTAATATTATCCAGGTGCTAAGCTATTTAATATCACTTGTTCCTAACACAAACCTCAAAGCTGTTTCTCTTCTGAAGCCTGTGAACTGTATTTGGTAGTGCAAAGATGGGAATTCTGTGATCCCACTTGCTTAAACTATTTAATAACCTGCCTACATTTTCCATACATCAAATAAATGAAGTGGAATACAAAATGTAACATCTGTTTCTTTCTCTGTTCAACATCAGAGGGTTAGATTCTAAACAAATACATTTAGGAAGTCTTTTTAGGAATTTGTTAGGCTGAACACAGCTAATCAAGGCAGCAAAAATCTTGTGTATTTCCAAAATGACCTCTTTGTTTGACCTGAAAATTGTGTATATTATTTTAAGTTTCTGCACATGCAAAACCTAGATGATGAAAGTCCCAGTCTTCTTTTCTCTCCTCTTCTTTTTTTTCTTTATTAAAACTTCTTAAAAAGCAAATGCATGTTTGGGAAACGCAGCACATAAAAGGTTTCAGAGGAATGCTTTTAACAGAAATAAATGCTCCTCAGCAATTAGCAGTTAGAAGTAAAGGTGTGAGACATCCCCAGGAGTTCACCAGTCTTACATTTGGATTAAGTATTAATTCACCACCTTCACCTAATTTCTAGATGATTAATCCACAATAAAAATCAGGTAGATCCATTGAACATTTTTTTTGCTGAATATTGGACTTAGTAATGTATTGGCCAAAAGTTCCAGAACTCGGACTACAAACATTTTTTTTTTTCCTCCCTTCATTTTCCCAACTGGCAGGAAAACAAGGCTTTAAAGAGTTAGGAATATAACTGGGAAAATATTCAATTTATTTTGTATGTACTGAATAGTTGAACAAAACGAGGCAAGATGAACATTCTTACTGACAGACACAAGGATAACCTTCATTTCATCTGACGTAACTTCCCAAAGCAAGTATTCTTGCAAATTTTCACTGGGCTGATGTTCACCTTACTCCAAAATACAGAAGTAAAATTACATTTTACTCTCCAACACATAATACATTTTGGAATTCAGTTGCATACTGATGTAGAAGATATTTCTTCTGGAGAGTTTGATGGAAAACAAATTAAATAAAAGAGCTGACAGTCTGGGGAGAAATGGTCAAATCCCAGACTGACACTGCTTCCCAGCAGACTGCAGAGCTAGACCTGGCACAAAACCTACAGCCATTTGAACACAGGACACTGGCCAGAGTTCAGTGACCCATTCTCTCAGTCCCACGAACATAAGACGTGGTTCCACTTGCCTGCCTAGACCACTTGGCAGGAATAAGCCACTTCTTTTTAATTACTTTTGCTGCCTCTCTCCAAAGAGATTCCACAGACCACTAACTATTCCTCCCAAAATTGCTGGTCTGCAGTCTCGCAAGAATAAATCTTGCCACTGCCTTCCATGTGATGCTAGGAACATCCCTCAGAGATGAGACATGCTGGGGCCACACCAGTGTGCCAGACCCCCACCTGCTACCCTCTGCATATTTGGTCCCCGAAACATTCCCAGAGGTAACATCACATTGGAAATGCATTTTTCATTTTTACTGTCTCCTGTGTCACAGTGTCTCTGTGCTCTAAAATAAATTCCCAGCATTCAGTAATGTCTCCAGCTAATGTTTTCTGAACTACAACTGTTAAGTCCCAGTCACTGACTCCGAGCATTTTTAATCATTTTTTCCTCTGCTATCAGGAAAACTACGCTTCTCCTCTCTGGATGGCAACGACTTTCTTCAACATAATTTGAAAAGCAGTAGCAGCAAAGAAACCTACTGCAGTAGCAGCCAGCTGCTTGGATGTGAGGCCAGATGATATTCCAGGAGCTTAGCCTTGTATGCAGGTTCTCACGTGATGGACTAGGAAGTCAGCACAATTTTTTTTTTTCCAGAATTAATTGTCTATTATCAGCGCTGCTAACACAGTCAGTGCTTCAACAGATGCAACAAAAGACAAACAAGGACTGAATGAAGGTTTTAGAGACCCAAAACAGGCAATGGGACTAAATGGTTACTGTAGAGACACAATTGCCCACGTGCATTTAAAAAAAAATACCTAAGGGGTTAAGAGGGAATTGTTTTAGCTACTCTTACTCAGAAAAAAAACCCAGAAAATGTAGCACAAACTCCAGAGGAAGCTTCCCAAGCATGAAACCCATGCAATTTTGTAAACCCTTCCCCATTGTTCCTTTCTCTGTCCAGTGATTCAGTTGACAGGACACAAGACTGAGCAGTACAGCTTACAGCACAATTATGTGCTCGTGGAAGACATTATTAAATGAACTACTAATGCTGTCCCAAGGCTTAGTCTCAAGACTGGTGTTTCAACAGCACCACCTAGTTATAAAACCAGGAACAGGAACAGCTGTATCTCTTGCTCTCGCAAGTGCCAGCTCAACATGCACTCCTGTAATGAGCTTTGGAGCTACTGCATAAACAGTAATATCAGTTTTGAACCCTTCTTTTCTACGAACAGTTATATAAAGACAGAACTTACTCAAACAGGCAAATTTTGACAGACATATTCGTTAGAAATAGCCAACAGTGTTTCAATGATTAATATATATATGTTACAAGCCGCACTTTCATAATAAATGGTATATAATACAGTAAGTTGGATAAAGCTGTAACTATTCATAACAGATTATGAACAGGAAAACTAAAGATGTTTTCCTATTTTAAGAATTCATTTCCTTCTATAATCTCAGCCCTTGCAATACATGAAAGGAATTTTCTTCCAGCCAAGCAGGCCTGGATCTCAGATAGTCCCAAACTTTAGAAAAGAAGATACTCCCCCAAGACCTGCCATCCCAACTTTCTCAACTTGCTGGGGACAGAATGAAAAAGCTGGTTTTTTAAAAGAATCCACTTTCTACTGAAGTCCCTCAGGGAATTATTTTTTTTCCAGCTGTACACTTTGCTTATAACCTATCATAACATCAATTACTCATTGACAAATTACTAGAGTTAATAAAGCCGAAAGAGGCAGTCAAGTGGTGAAGGCTTCAAAAGTTATTAGTGATTTCAGACAGCTCTTTGAAAGAGCTTCATGCTCTGTGAAAAGCTGGACTCTTGTGATCTGTGTTGCAGCATCTTAAAACAGTATGCCAAAATATAGATCGTTCCTGAAAAAGAATAGTAAAAACCTACAATGCTGAACTAGCATTTTAAAAGCGAGATGTAATCAAAACTGAGGGTTTCATGAAAAGCACTCGTCTTTCCGAAACATCACGTACCTGCCTATATTTTTACACCAGCACTCTGCACTGCACTCCTCAGTGCCTCCTCATCAGCCCATCAAACTAGTTCAATGATTTAGAAACTTTCCAAATGGCCAAGGGATCAGAAAAGTCCATCTAAATGCTCTGCCTTTTGCTGCTTCTTGCAACGTGAGCTTTGCAAGGCTGAAAAAACAGGAGCTCTCCTGCAGTCACAGGAAGACACTGAAATCAGGAGGGTTCAACCTTTTGGCGGTTCAAACAATGACAAAAAAGCCACTTTCCCTTTCTCAACTCCTGATTATGGAAAAACTCAAACCAAAACAAATCACTTCATAGCTTCAGACCTGAATGCTGGGGTATGCTAGGACATTACTAGGGAAACATTCGGCGATACGAAAATACATTATACGGTTAACGGCACCAGAGATCCTGATTTTTTTTTTAGAAAATGATAATGATTGCTGGGCAATAGGATACTGTTCTTCAGATGCCCAGAGGACAGCTGAGATTTAAACAATAATAGTTCAAATGCACAGCGTGCCCTGCTACATCTAGACATGGCTGAAATCAGCAGATTTTGTTCTAGAAAACAGAATAGGTTAAAGAAGGCTCTCTGAAAAATTGTACTGAAATACAGAATAAAATAAAAAAACCACAAAAATTAAAGATGAGAAAGAGAGAGCACTACACAGAAAAGGTAACGATATCTGACAGACTAATGGAGAGGAAAAGCAGCATAACACATCAAGGAGAAACGCTTGATCATAAATGGAAAAAACACATTTAATGCAGAGAAAAAGGTCACGATTGCAACATTAAATATTCACAGTTCTTTGAAGGCCATTACCATCTTACCCTCTCTGTTGTCTTTGATGATTTCTGTGACGCCTCATAATCTTTCTTTGTTTCTAGGATTCTTTTTACTAGCCCACCTGTTGAAAAATCAGTATATTTCTCAGCATTGGGTTGGGGTTGGCACTAAAATCTTGTTTTAAATGTTCAAATAAAACCAGCTGCTTAATTTTTTTTAACGTAAACAATTTTTAGAGCAACATGAACAGCATTCTATTATGTATCTTGATTCTTGAGATGCAAGGTATTTGTTATTTGATCTATTTTATCCAGCATCCTCTAAATCAAACTGTATTATCAGTAGCATTTACTGAACGACTCTTGGTACAGAATCAGATCCTTTAGCTCTATTAAAACAAAGGCTTTTCTTTGCACCCCTCTTTTGAAAGAATTCCAGAACTGCACGTGACAGGTATAGATAGAAATAAAAATAGATTTGTTTGCAAGAGATTTTTGGATGCAGATAAATATATCTGCCTAAATCACATGCAGTGTAACCATAATGGAAGCCCTTGAATCAGAGATCTGAGGTCAGGAGTAAGCATAGACGTTGTTATGAAATGGTCCAGCAATTTCTCTAAAAGCTTTTCCATAACTTGCCTTGAAAAGCCAGTAACGTCTTATATCTCAGAGCTGACAAGCTGTACCTGACACTCTAAGAAACATTAATTTATGACATTTATGCAGAATTTTAAATCCTGCTGACGTTAAAGATGTAGAGAAAAACCTGTACTTAACATCAGTTGCAAATACAGCTGCTCAACTAATCGAGAGTGCCTTTGATAAATAATCTAGGTTTTTCTTGCAAAGGTTGCAAGCTTCTACCCTGATTAGGTATTCTGCTGCTTTTACACGTTCAGCATTTGGTTTAAACTCATGGGTTTATTACATATATATATAAAAAAATATATGTAAAAGCAAACATACCGTGCTTTTCATCCTCAACCAGCTCCACTTCTGGCTCCTACATATACAGGAAGAGACCTTTAGTTGCAGTAAGTTGGTGCTGCTATAATACACAACTATTCAAAAACACCCAACTAGAAGCTACCTTAACAAGAAAGTTACAAACAAACTGTGTAGAATTTGTAAAATTAACAGACCGTTTCCAACTCTGGCATATCCGGCAGGGGCGGTGCTGCCTCCACCACAAACTGGTCATCATCATCAGACACCTGCTGGTCTATGATCACATTTGAGACTGCTTTACCACCACCATTCCTGAAAGAGACACAACAAAATAAAAACTTATTAAGATCCGTCCAAACCTCCTGAGACCCACCTAGAAGAAGCTGCAGTTCCCTCCCTTCCTCTTTCCCTCCCATAAAATAAAGCAGCACCAACTAAGAGCACATCAAATTGCCATTTCCATTCGCAGCCCAACTCCGGAAACGGATATCCTTCTCTTGCAAAAGGATGTTTATTTTCCTTCTAAACACTCTGCTTTAGTGATTGGCACTTACCAGAGATCATGCGTAAGCCCTTTTGGCCGTAGTTTCAAATGGCTGCTTCAGATTGCTTTGAGCATGGGATATTTACTGCATGTTTCACAGATATATTCTAGTGGTAGTTTGGACTACTGTTATAGGGTTATCTATTTCAGAGTTCCCAAAGGCAAAAAAACTAAATCATATTTTTTAACCTCCAGATGCTACTACCAACCGTAACTTTCAGATAATGCACTGGATTTGCAGAAACAATAAAACAAATAAAGAAGGCTTGAATTCTCCAGTTTCCAATGAGCAGTGAGGTGATTCACGCTAAAGCCGTTGAGCAGCAGGTGAGGCACAGAAAATCTGAGAATACTGTGGCACGAGCATTAGAAACATCTGCTCTGCATCTCCCACATTCCTTACCTTTCTGGAAGTAAGACCTCTGCGCTTTCTTGACGTTTTACTCGGGGTGGTGCCGGTCTGGCACTGCTAGGACGGGGAATACGTCTGCAACACAAAGAGGCTTTTTCATTTATACTGTAAAAGGAAGCATCCCGTGTCCTCCAAAGGAACAGATGTGTAAACACACTTGAGCTGAGTAAATTAGCCAATACATAAAGACAGTGAAAACAGCCCCAGTAGAGAATCCAATATGGCAATACTTGCTATCCTAGTAGAAATCTAGAAAAAAAAAATCTAGAAAATGTGTCCTAAATCAAAAAAAAATATGACTCTGTGTAGAAGTACCTCATGATTTCTCTCACTAAAAAATAACCTGTGTGCAGCACAGTTATTTGCAGCTAACAACAAATTTAATATTAACAGCACACACTGCAATGTAAACAGAAAGGAATTATTTTCACAAGTGATACAATTACATAATCCTTCGCTAGGCAAAGAAAAAGTAAATCGGGATTTTATAAGGCAAGTTCATCTTACCTGTTACACCATACTTATGAGAGTCATGTATGTAACACAATGTTCTTCTCGTTAGACTCCCCTCACATCCCTCATATTTTAATAACATTACACTTTATGGATTAAGAAAATAAGTCCAAAACACGTCACAAAGTTAAAGCTATTTTTTTTTTAATAGAAGGAAATGAAAGTGAATAAAGGGAACCATACGTGGGATAACATTTATTATTTGGTACCACTAGCAGAAACATACCACTCCAAGTTTCCTTGCTGCTTTCAAGTGGACTGTATTACCTCCAAGCACATCATCGTTTGATTCAAAAAGAGTAAAGGATAGGAACAAACCTTTGGATGGGCTGAGGTGGAAGATCATTAGGTACTTCACCATTTTCAGTTACTGCAGGCTTTTCAGGAGCCACATTCTCTGCTTCTCCTTCTATTAAATGAAACAAACATACAATATTGGCTTAGCTGGCAAGGCAAATCTAACTTCTCTTGCGACGGTATATTGAATCTTATCAGCGCTATACTTGAATGTGTACTCATGAAATACATCACACGACAAACATTTTAAATTAGGAATAAAATTCTATAAGCTTACATCAACGTTAAGTATCTTGCGAACTGCCAGTTTTTAAACATCTCAGAGCACTCACAATTCAAAAGGGAGGCTGAAAAGAACACTTAATTTTTTTTTTCTCTTAATATTGTGAAATTCCCTCATCTGTGAAAATGACATTATCTCACTCAGTTCTTCCACATTCGGATGGTAACATTTGCAACATTTCAAGTTGCTCATTAGATAAAATCTTAAGAGAAAAAAAACATATTAAGGAAAGCCTATATTCTCTATGCTGGGGTTGCTTTCAAAGCTTTTTTTTATTTACCTTAACTTCTTATTTTTCTCTACTGGTAGTCTTTGTTAACCAAGCGTAGGTTTTTTAAACACTTAACCCAAAGCACAAAGTATTTTCATAGATGGCTCTTTGGTATTCTTTTAAATAGAAACGACTTGAACAAGGTCTACTCAAAGCATTTGAACATAATTTAACTGTCCTTTGTTACAGTTTAAAAATTCTTTAATACATAGCATAAAAGCGAAGGAAAAAAAAGCATTGAAGTGCTTTATTTATTAAAAAACTAAAAAGCACTGTTTTTTCTATTAAAGTTTTATATCTATCACTGATACGTTTAGTGCTGATCTTTTGTCACTATAACATTCCTGAGTTGCTGGCAAATTCACCAGGAAATAACAAATACGTTGATTTTTCAGGGAAGTCATATAAAATCTTTAATAATAACCTGACCAAGTTAAGATACGAAGCAGACAACAAGAACTACAGCCAGCTTCTTACTTGGGAACTACTACTGGGCCTGGCACAACAGGGAGAAACACATTAGGGAGCATTTTCAACAAACTCACACCTCCATGCTAAAGACATTGATGTTCTGGTCACTAAGATGAACACACTCATCAGAAATGAAACATTTTTAAAAAAGTCAAAAGACAATGGATGATTAAAATGCCTTGATGGGAAAGTCTCGCCATACAGTGAAACCTGGACAGGCGGGAGAGCTGGGCAGAGAGGAACCTGAGGAACTTCAACACGGGCAAGTGTAGGGTGCTGCACCTGGGGAGGAATAACCCCCTGCACCAGGACAGGTTGGGGGCTGACCTGCTGCAGAGCAGCTCTGAGGAGAAAGACCTGGGAGTCCTGGTGGACAATAGGATGACCATGAGCCAGCAATGGGCCCTTGTGGCCAAGAAGGCCAATGGCATCCTGGGGGGCATCAGGAAGAGTGTGACCAGCAGGTGGAGGGAGGTCATCCTCCCCCTCTGCTCTGCCCTGGGGAGGCCCCATCTGGAGGAGTTCTGGGCTCCCCAGTTCCAGAAGGACAGGGAACTGCTGGAGAGGGTCCAGCAGAGGGCTACAAAGATGATGAGGGGCCTGGAGCATCTACCTTATGAGGAGAGGCTGAGGGACTTGGGTCTTTTTAGTCTGGAGAAGAGAAGGCTGAGGGGGGATCTGATCAATGCTTAGAAATAGTTAAAGGGAGGGTTTCAGGAGGATGGGGCTGGTCTTTTTTCAGTGGTGCCCAGGGACAGGACAAGAGGAAATGGGCACAAACTTGAACAGAAGAAGTTCCACCTCAACATGAGGAGGACCTTCTTTCCTGTGAGGGTGGCAGAGCCCTGGAAGAGGCTGCCCAGGGAGGTGGTGGACTCTCCTTCTCTGGAGACATTCAAACCCTGCCTGGACACGTTCCTCTGCAACCTGCTCTGGGTGGACCTGCTTTGGCAGGGGGGTTGGACTGGATGATCTCCAGAGGTCCCTTCTAACCTCACATGGTTCTCTGATTCTTTAAATATCTGAGTAGACACTCCTGAAAGTTAAATGAGATGTGTAAAAAGTACAACAGATTTGAGAGGCAAAGCCATGCCATTCTAATTTGAACTACTAAAGCACAAGGACTGCTCACCCCTCAAAGTAAGTTTACACAGTCCACAAATATA
>QJSC01006447.1:4200-14777 GCA_003697955.1 Calidris pygmaea
AAACCTGAACGCGCACCTTCCCTAAAATAAAGCTTTAAGGGTGGTGCTTTTACAAATGTTTTGGGTTGGTTTTTATTTTTTTTTAATTTTTTTTCGGGATTGTTCGCAGGGATGTGTGGCCCCCGGCAGCCGGGAAGCCCCGGCGCTGCCGCCCCTCTCGCAGCTTTCCCCGGCCGCGCTGGGGGGCTCAGGGGGGAGATTTGCACCACAGCCCTTGGTCCAGCCTATTTCTGAGTATTTTATATAGATTTTTTTCATATATATATATTATTTTATTTTTTTTCCTCCTATATTTTTCGCACAGGCTCAGCTGCAGCTGGAAGCTGCCCTGGCTGCGGCGGGTTTCCTCCTGCCTCCCTCCATAAATCACGGCCGTTGCTGATGAAACCCCCCCACCCCCCGCCCGGAACCGGCTGTCCCCGGGCTTTTGTGGGGTGTGTGTCACCCCAGGACCCCCTGGCTCTGCCTCCCCTGCACCCCCAGACCTCCTCCCACTGTTTTCTTCACCCGCTTCGGGCTTCTTGATGTTGGATTTTTATCTCCAGAGGGTTTTTTGAGCAGCCCCAGCTCTGCTCGATATCAGGCTCGGGTTTTTGGGGTGCATGGAGGGACCCGTGCATCAGGGCTGGGCAGAAAGAGGGGGGCTTGTCTGGGGGGGGTTCCCCCCCTATTCCTAATTTTTATTTAGAGCCGGGGAAGCTTTGCAAACCTGGCTCTAAATAAAAACAACCCGTCCTGCTGCTCGTCTCGCAGGACATCACCTCCTTTCCCTGTTTGTTTTTATTTCGGGGTGAATCGCAGTTCCATGCTGTGTTACTCCCCAACTTTTTTTACTTCCCAACATCCCCCCCCCCCCAGACTTCTTGGCACGGTTTTTTTTGGGGGGGGGGGGGGAGGAAGGAGGGAGAGAACGCTTCCAGCTGCCTGCGCTCTGACTAAATAAGGAGATTTTGGGGAGGAGAAAAAGAGGTTTGGGGCCAGTGCCTTCCCCAAACCATCCCAGGGACCTCGGTCCCCCCGTTTATTCCTTCGCTCCTGGATCTCGCCACGGCCCACGCTCCCCCTGGGCATGTCCCGTTTGTCCCCAGGGGGCTGGTGCCCCCTTTTTCCAGCCGTGGTGGAGCTGCCTGGAGGAGCAGAGCTGACTTTGGGGCTGTGCAGGGTTTTTTGGGGGGGGAGCTCAGCCTCTTGGGGTCTCAGCCTGGGGGCCAGCGTGATGCTCTGCGATGCTGTGGGGCGACTGCCGTCACCTCCTGCCCCGTGACATCCTTCCCCACCGCTTTGGGGCAGCGAAGGCAGAGCTTTGGGGTTGAGGATGCCCGATTTCCCCCCTTGCCTTGGTGCCCGGCACCTCTTGGCCACCCTGTCCCCCTTTTTCTTTGATTTATATTTCTATTTTTCATGGTGCAGCAGCTGGGGAAGATACAACCTGGGTCTCACCATGTTCCTGCCCTGGGAGCAGATTATTTTGGTGGTTGTGGTGTTACCCCTTCCCCTTCATCCCCCGATCCTCCGGGAGCAGCTTTGGGCAGGGGAGCAGGGATGTCACCCCCCGACTCTTAGCACCGCTGTGATTTTTGTTTGGGTTTGTTGTGTTTTGTTTTGTTTGGTTTGGTTTGGTTTGGTTTGGTTTGTTTTTTTTTTTGTTGTTGTTATTTATATTTTTTTTCCCCCCGATGCCTCCTGGCAATCCCCTGAGCAGGAGAAGAGCCGGAGCAGGGCACAGCGATGTTGATGCCGCCCCATTAATGGTGGTCCTCCATGGAGGGGGGGGGGGGACACACCCTGTCCTCCAGCAGCTCCCCGGGGAAGATTTGGGGAGTTTGGGGCAGAATCGCACCCTTCTGCTTTGTTTATCCCCTGGGGGTGGCCACCCCGGATCCAGCCGGGCTCCAGTTTGGTGAAGAAATAATAAAAACTAAAGCAGGTTATGCTTGGATGGGGCAGGGCTATGACTTGTCTCCTTGTTGGGGTGGGGAGGGCTGAGCCCCCACCCACTCACCCCAGTACTGTGGGCTCAAAGGGGGGTGGCTGGGTGCTCCCTGAGGGGGTTTGCAGCATTTTTTGGGGGCGCTGCGGGTACGTCAGGCTTTGCTGCGGGACCCTGGGTGGGTGCAGGGTGGTGGGGCTGCGTGTGTGCCTGGTCGGAGCGTGTTGGTACGTGTTTTTTTTGGGAGGGGGGGGGATGTGTGTGTTGCGGGATGGGGTGGCCTGTCAGCGTGTGTCACCGGTGCCGCAGGGCTGCGGACTTTCACGGGGTGCCACCTACATGTATTGCGGGAGGGTGTATGGGGTTTTGGGTTGCTCTGATTTCTTTTTCAAGGTTTGGGTTTGTTTTTTTTCCCCCTGATCGCTGAGTGGGGCTGGAGTCCCCCTTCCCAAAGCAGTTGCCAATCTTTGGGGTCTGCGTGGGGGGGGGTACAGGACCTCGGGACACCGCACGCTCCCTCCTGTGAGGATCCACAGCCCCTGCACCCACCCTGGGTGTCTCCTGCACCCCAGCTCCAGCCTGGCCCTGTGACTTCAGGGGGGGTGAAAGCAGCAGCCCCATGGTCTCACCCCAGCCCCAGGGGGTGTACTAAGGGGTGGGTGGCTCTTGGGGTGGGGGACGTGGGGCCATAACCCCTCTGTACCACCCTCCTGCAGAGCTTTTTAACCCATTTTCAAGCTTTATTTGCACCTTGACACGCGTTTGGAGGCACCACTGGCATCGCTGGGCTGGGAAAGAGCCGAAATGCTTCTGGTTGTCTCCTCTGATGGGTTTTATCCCGCTTCCCAGAGTGCAGAAGGATGATTTTGGGGGTCCTAAACACAGCAGCACCCCGAGGCACCTCACCCGAGCACATGCAGGTGCCCAGCACCAGTTACAACCCCCAGTGTGGGTTACAACCCCCAGCAAAGCCACCCACCGACCGGTGCCCCTCGCTCCGTGCCGTCCCCGAGCAGCGATGACCCCCATCGGGGCAAATAATGGAATTTTTGCAAACGGGCAGAAAACCACGACAGGCCCATCAATGCGACACCCCCAAAGTGCCCCTCGCTCCTTCCTCCTCAATTATTGATGTTAATACCCGGCTGTTTTGCCGCCGCGGCCCCTTCCGCGCAAATCCCGACATCTTGGTGACAGGCGAATTCCAGCCCCGGGGATATTAAATTAGGAAAAGGGGGTGGGCTGCCGGGCACACAGGAATTTGGGGGGCTGCGTGCAGCGGAAAAGGACGAATTAATTAAATTCCCAGCAAAAAAAGTCCCCCCAATAAACCGAAAACAAAACGAAAGGCAGCGCCGGCTCTGAGAGGCCGCCCTGGGGGCTGATCGGCCGCCAGACCGTGCCCGGGCTCCGTTTGGAGTGAATATTTTTTGGCTGGAGACGGTCTTTATACTCTGGCTCGGCCAAAGTTTGTCTTTTGCACATTCCCTTCCCCCTCTCACTCCGGGTCCGGCTGCCTCCTCGATGCTCCTGTGTCCCCGGGAGCCAAACGCTGCCCTTCTCACCATATATAAATATAAATATATATAAAAATACATATATATACATATATCACGGGCAAAGCTGAGCTCATCTGCTTTTGCCAACTGATGGGCTCACTTGCTTTGGCACTTTCACGGCTCATCCCTACAGCTGGGATTTATTCCTAGCGAAGTGCTGAACCCTCTACCTTCCTCCAGCCGGTGCATCCCAGTTGCACCAGTATCACCCATAACCTCGGCGGGAGCTGAGGTCCTTCCTGACGGCCGGCACGCAGGAAAATCCACAGGTACTGTGAATGGGACCCCAGCTGAGTTTTGATCCCAAACTCCTTTCTTTCGGGGTGGGACTGCATCGCCCGGGGATGCTGCTGCTGTGGGAGATGGGATGCGGGAGGTGGGATGCAGGATGCAAGGATACAGGACACTGGAGGTGAGATGAAGGGTATGGGGGTGGGATGCAGGAGGTGGGATAGAAGATGCAGGAGGTGGGGTAGAAGATGCAGGAGGTGGGATGCAGGATGCGAGGATACAGAAAGTTGGATGTAGGATGCCGGTAGCGGGATGCAGGCTATGGGTATGGGGTACAGGAGGTGGGATGGAGGAGATGGGGTGCAAGATACATGGATACAGGACATTGGATGCAGGTTCTGGGGTGCAGGAGATGGGGTGCAGGGTGTAAGGGTACAGAATGTTGGCTGTGGGACACAGGTAGTGGGATTCAGGAGGTGGGATATAGGATGCTGGAGACAGGATGCAGAATGCAAGGATACAGAATGTCAGGTGTGGGGTGCAGGAGGTGGGTTATGGGATACAGAAGGTGGGATGCAGGATATGGGAAGGAGGATAGGATGAAGGGTGCAGGATATCGGATGTGGGATACAGGAGGTGGGAGGTGAGATGCTGGATGCAAGGATAAAGGACACTGGGTGTGGGATGCAGGAGGTGGGTGTGGGATGCAGGAGGTGGGATGGAGGAGGTGGGATATAGGGTACAGGAGGTGGGATGGAGGAGCTGGGATGCAGGAGATGGGGTGTGGGAAGAGGGATGCAGGTTGTAAGGATACAGGACACTGGATGTGGGATGTGGCACATGGGATGTTAGATGCAGCACGTGGGATGGAGGATATAGGTTACGGCATACGGGATAAGGCATATGACAAATAGGATACGGGAACTGGGATACGGGATATGGGATGCACAGCAGACCCCTGTGGCTGTGTGAGCAGTGCCACAGCACCAAGTGTCACTGCTGCTGTGCCAGGAGGACGGGAACGTGCTGGATCATGCATGAGGAGCAAAAAGGAGCCCCACACTTCCCAGTCCACCATTCCCTGACCGGACAAGCTCTGTGAAGGATGCAATTCTGACCATTACCAGCAATACCGACTTGCTCCAAGCTGTGGGATGCAGGAGGTGGGATGCAGGAGGTGGGCTATGGGATGCCAAAGGGGGGATGTGGGATGCAGGACACATTGCCACGTGTGTACAGGGAAACCAGCTGCATTGCAAAGTGGAAAACATGCAATGATAGTGTCAGTCCTCAGGTCTGGTGGTGATTGGGTCCCACCAGCCACGGCCCTTTGCTGTCCCAGCTGCCCATTCACTGCTGCTCTCCTTGGTGTCACTGTCCCCAACGCCCAGGAGTCCCTTCATCCCCCGCACTGGCCCCACCACTCCTCATCCCGACCAGCCAAGCTCCCCAATTAAGTCATCAGCTTACTGCCTAATCACCCACCGGGTAAAATCCAAAGGCTCCTTGGGTTTTTTTTTTCCCCAATGCTTCCTATCTTTCCATGGATGAGAGCAGGGAGAAGGGGAGGGCTGGGGGGAGGGCAGGTAGAGTATTTTCTCCTCCCCCCCTCACCAACACCAGGTTATTTATTCATGTAACAGGCCGAGGCTGGAGCGCAGCTCAACGTGGCCCTGGCAGCTGTCTGCTCCTTGGGAACGCGAGCTGTAATTTGCACAAGCAAAAATAAACTAATTGTTATTTTCAATTTACATAAAGGGAAGGGAAGGAAGGGAGGTGGGGGAGGCGGCTGGGAGGGGAACCTGGAGCCGCCAACCTCTCCGAGGTGATGCTCGCCCGTATGGACCAGCTCTTCCCCAGCTCCCGTGGGTCTCATCCTGCCCATCTGGGGGATGATGCTGGGAGATGGAGGGGCGGGACCATCGTCTTCCTCGCCATGGGGACAGGAGTGGTGGCCCACTTTCAACTGCGAGGTGCGAAGTTCATCTCGATGCAGGCGCAACCCAAAGGAAGAGGACCACAATTTTTGTCAGCTGGCTGAAAGGACAGACTTGCCGGTGGCCGGCCACCTCCGGGGACTGAGGTAGGTTTATTTGGGGGTTTTCACTTTGGCCATGGCATGTGCAGATCAAAAAGCAGGGCCTGGTCAACACTAACCACAAGGGACAAGGTGGGAGCTCAAGCTGAGTGGACACCCTATATGTTCACCGTTCCTCTGACTTCTCAGGGCAGGTCCTTTGCTTTCCGAGGCCTCTTTTGGGGGGGCTTTTTCATGTCCAAACACCTTTTATTCCAGGATTTTATTGCTCCCACTTCTGCTTAGTTTGCCAGTCTCTTGCTTGAGCACCAGTGGTGAATCTCTAGCCCTTCCTCATATTACTCAACTGATGGGGTGGCTGGAGAAGCCATCTTGAAGGTCTTCCTTCGAGACCTTCAATCATTTTCTCAAGCAAGAGCTGCAAAAGGGCTCCTGATGGGGACACGTTTGCTGAATCTGAGCTTGTGATGGAGGTGAGAGTGACACTAAATAGCAGAGGGGGCTCTGAGCGCTCCCCTCCCATCAACTCGGGGCAGCCCAAGGACTCCTTGGGCCAGGGAGGAAGGAGAGGAGGAAGAGGAACACATCCATAGTCTCATCCACCGGAGGGAGCGGAGATCGGAGATGCTGGCACTCACTGTCTCCAGCAGCATCCCCACCACATGGCATGGGAGACCCTTGCCATACTGGCACATCCCGGGAGCCTTTGTCATAACACTTCGAACGAGGCGTCGCAGGCGTTTAATTTAGATTTACGCCGACAGGTTCTGTCCGTTAATTAAATATCAATTGATTGTTCGGAGAACACTTCCTTGGGTTTATCGCGTTTCTCAGAGACAAATCAAATTGCCATGTCATTAACTTGCAGCCATACAATCCATACATAATTACTGTCTTATTAATACCTTCGAGTTAAGAGGAAGTTTTAGGCAATTAATATTTGTGGGATAGTTTGTATCAAGTTAATTCCGTCAGGGTTATGTTAATAATGCGGACATCTAATAAGCTGGATAATTAACGTCTTTCTCGTTAGCAGCTTCTCAGATGCCAGTTAAATGTCAGACCAGCCTTTGTGGCCAGGGTGAGTTTAATGAAACATGTTATTACAGAGGGACTCATGTCTGTTACATGTGAATAGACCCAGGTCGGAGCAGCACGTGGCTCCTGCCCTGCCCGGGCTGTGGATGGAAAATGGGTTTGGAAAGGGGATTTAGGGGTCGTTCCCGGGTCAGGATGCAGGAAGAGGTATTTTTTTACCTTTCAGGAGAGTTCAGGATGCTGCCCTGATCCCTGCTGGTCCATGGTTGCTCGGTTCAGAGCAGGGTTTGGGTTTAAGGGTTGATATTCCTAAAAACTGGGCAAAGCTGCAGGTTCCCTGACATGGCCATGGGCACAGTGGAGTGGGCAAGGGACCAGCCAGCGTGTGCTACCACATTTCCCCAGGCTTGGCTGCAGCTCCAGGAATTATTTCCATGAAAATTCTAAAAAATCTTAGACTCGGTTTATCTGAAAGGTGGGGATTTTGGTTGGGTTTCTTCCGGGGCTGGCAGAAGGTTTGCTGGTGTGCCCCATCCCTGGGATCACCTCACCCCACGTTGCTTCCCTGGGGCTTTCATGCTACTTCATCTCTTGAGCTGGTCCCACGGGGAAAATCAGCAGGGGAACATGGCTGTGTGTCCTTATGGCAGGGACTGGTGGGATGTCTCCATCTCCTGGCGCAGATGCCCACAGGACAGGGATGTGCATCAGCCGTGCAAGACGTCTTGGCCATAAGAGCTTCACCAGGAGATGTCCACGACCCGGCCGAGCCTGGATCGCTCTGCCCACAGGCTTCCCTTCCCCGATGCTCATGAATAAAAGATTGGCCCTATCTACCTGGCCTGTTTGTCTTTGTGAAATATTCATCAGCTGCTGATTAAGTTTTAAGGAAGGGACATGTTTCCCAGGTGAGTTGCTGTGCTCCAGCTGCCCAGAGACACCAGGTTTGAGATGGGAAGCCATGGGGTTAGGGTTTGCTCTCTCCCATTGCTCCGGGAGAGGGATGAAGAGAGTTTTGCTCCTTCCCTGCTCGTTTCTGCGCTCCCTGCAAGAATTCCTTGTGGGATGGTGGAAGGAGGAGGACCAGGCTGGGCTCAGCTCCCATCTGGGGAGGTGGCTCGCAGCACAGCAAAGCCCAGCATCTCCAGAGCACACCAGGAAGAGCTGAATTCAGGAGAGGAGACTCAAGCCTTGCCACTATGACCACAGAAGACAAAAAGGCCTCAGATGACCTGAGTGAAGTCCTCCATTTCTGGTGAGTCTGGTGGACGCAGAGGTACTGTCTTTCAACAGCAAATCCTTCCTGGGGTAGCATTGCCATCGGGAAAAAGAGGGAATACACCAAAATTAGAATAATTTTCCTTTCTGGTTATTCATAGTCCCTAAAAAAAGGGCTCTGCTCCTTATTCCTTCCCTCCCCTCTTCTTGTCTCATTTCAAGGGCAGACAGGAGACACTCAGGAGCTCATTTTTAATTGCAATTAGGAGCTCAGCTAATTTCTCTCCCCCTTGCTGGGGGTAGGCTCTTCATGTATCTTGTTCTGGGAGAGGGTGGGGAAGGAAAGGAGGGAAGGATGATCCACCACCAACCTGGTGTGCTGGGTGCCATGCTCACACTCCTATTGCAGGAAAGGTGGTTTCTGCCCCATGAATATTTCAGGAGCCATCGTGGGGGTCCCAAGGGTCTCCTGGGATGGGGCATTAGTGCCAGCTGAGGAAGCACTGGACAGACAGTAGAGAAGGAGTGAAGAAAACCACAATGAAAACCAAGCAAAAGGCTGCCAAAGCCACAAGGTCAGGCATGAATTATTGATGGGGCTGTGCTGTGCTGGGAGGGAAGTGTGGAGGTCCTGGTGAGGCTGCGGTACCCCAGGCCTGGCTCCTTTCTTGCCCATCACAAATGCACAGCCAACAAAGTTTGGATGGCGGTTGAAGATGTATGAACCTACTTTTGCCAACCGGACCCATCTGGCATCTTGTCTCCCTGCTGCTCCTCTCCTGTGCTCCGTAAAAGTTGGGTGGTGGAACTGAGATGGGAAACATCGTGGCCTCTGTGTGAGCGACACTGTGTGAGTTGGACCCTGTGGGAAGCACCAGGTATGATTCTAGTGGGGTGGTGGTATGGGAAGGGTGGTTGGGTGGCAAGGATGGGCAATAGAAGGGGAGTGTTTGACCAGGAGGGATGACCTAGAGGTGGTTGTGGTGGGTAACAGGATGGAGGTGGTTGACCAGGAGGGATGGAAAACAACCTGGAGATAGTTCTGGTGGGAGAGATGGTCAATGGGATAAAGGTGGTTGGGTGGGGAGGGATGGAAAATGGAATGGAGGTGGTTGACCTGGAGGGATGTGCAGTGGGGCAGAAGTGGTTGCTCAGGAGGAACAGGCAACGGGATGGAGGTAGTTGAGTTAGAGGGACAGGCAACAGTCTGGAGGTGGTTGTGAGGGATGGAAGTGATCGTGGTGGGAGGTACAGGCAATGTGATAGAGGTGGTTGAGTTGGAGGGATGGGCAATAGGAGGCAGGTGGAACGTGGGAGGAGTGGAGGTGGTTGGATGGGAGGAATGGAGCCTTCATATGGGGACTGCGTTGCGTTTTCCTTTTTGGGGTGGTTGTATATCCTGTCTGTGTGAGCAGCTCAGGGGCAGGGCTGCTGCCCACGGGGTCTGCACCAGGCACGCTTCCCAAATCCACCACCATGTCCAGCAGAGAAATCAGCCCCGTGCCCCAAGGACCATCTCCTTCCTCCCCTGCTGCCTCATCTCCTCCAGGCAGTCCCCTGAACACCCCAAAGATGAAGATCCCTGAGCCGGTGCTGAATCAACCCTTCCTAGAAATAACACCCCATCAAGAGCTGTATTTTCTTACACAAATGATTACTTTTGGCCTCCGTGTGAGCTCATTAGCATTCCTAAACGTGACCCTCGTGGATCGATGCGGTGCTGAGCCAAGGCACGGCTGTCGATTCCTGTTTTGCTGGGAGACTTCTACTTCCCCATCTCATCAGGCAGGGCCCAGCTGACGGCAACGTCCTTCTCCCAGCTTTTTTACCCCTGGTATTGGTCAGCCCCTGATTAATTTCCAGTGGGTGAGTCCATCAGAGAAGGAGGCTCTCCGGTTTAATTAGGAATGGGTAAAACGAGTGCGTGTTATCACGCAGCTGTCCAGCGGTGGGCTATTGCGGAAGCGTGCCGGGAGTTTCAGCTTTTCTTCAAATAAAATTGATAACAAACAAACAAACAAACAAAACCCCCACGGAATTAAAGGTCTCTGGTCTCCATACTTGCAAGGACAGCGTCCGGCACGGGAGCTGATGTAAGCGGCTTCGTTGCCACCTGCCCGAGCCCGCAGGCAGCCTTCTCCTTGCATCTTGTCGCAGGCATCTTGTCGGGATGCTGTTCCCGAGGTGGTGAGTCCTGCCGGATATTAGAGGATGGAGCCACTCTTTGCTATGGAGACCTTACGGGATGGGAGGGCAGCATCCGCGCTGGGCATCCCAGTGCCAGCCTTGCCCCCACGCTGTATTGTGTGTGTGTGTGTGTCCCCTCCCGTCCCCCCCCCCCCGACCAAAGAGCTTCGTGGGGTCCGGGTACACGCGCTCGCTCCCGGCGGCTTTGCTGGCTCCGGGTCTCCTTGCGAGGAGCTGCTGAGTCAGCAGCCTGCACATCTGCAGCGCGGGATCTGCCGGAGGACAATATTAATCAGTGGTGGTGGGTGGTTTTTTGTTTGTGGTTTTTTTTGGTTTTTTTTTTTGTTTTTTTTTTTTTTTTTTTTTTTTTTTTTTT